>JARYGA010000917.1:0-29225 GCA_030545235.1 Helianthus tuberosus | reverse complement strand
ATAATTCAGAAGGACATATAAAAGATATATTCTTTTCAGTTTTTTATACAAACAATGTCATTAATGTTTAGGCATTAATAGTAAGTTTAAGAGATGATGTTCATTGGTGATATGACTTATTTGTCTTCTATTGAATTTAGAATATAAAGCAGTATATTCATTATGTTCAATTTCATATTTTAAGGGCTTGGTTATTCACACATCCCCTTGGTTATTTGCACATCCCTAGAACCCTATAGGAAGGGTATAGGGCAATACGGTTCCTCTGGGTCCAAGCGTATTGAGCAATACACTTCCTATAAGTGTACTTGAAGTACAAACTTTTCAGAAGATGGTCAGCTAATGATTAGGGGACCAGAGGAAGCGTATAGGGCAATACGGTTCCTCTGGGTCCAAGCGTATTAAGCAATACACTTCCTATATGTGTACCAAACTTTTCAAAAGATGGTCAGCTAAAAGGAAGTGTATAGAGCCATACGCTCCCTTAATGATTTTTTTTCCAAAGACAAGAGAAATCATATAGGGCCATACGTTCCCTGGATGAATTTTTTTTGGCAAGAACAACATATTGTTATTAGTATCTTTTTGAACTTTATTTTTTTAAACATTAATTAAGTTGTCTTTTTGTTATAAAATGATGTTAGTTTTTTTTGTTATAAATTTTATAAAAGACGTAGTGAAATTAAGCAATCCAAACAAATTAAACATATCCAAATTAAACAAATATTACAAATACTTAAAATTAAATTCAATTGTTCGTACAGTACTACATAATATGATAATAAAAACCACTATCATCATCAATACTCGTCAGACTCCTCGTCAGACTCAGCGAGCTCCTCCTCTGTAAAGTTCGGGCCACGCCTAGTAGAGGGTGACGGGCTGTGCCGTGTATAGGACGTGCCTGGAGCCTATAAAAAATTCAAACAAAATACTAATTACATAACATTAAAATTGTTCGTAGAAAATGAAATAAAACAAAATAACATACCTGCATGGAAAGGTCGGACAGAGGAAAGAGCGACATGGTCTGGCAGGACCGAGGAAAATGTGGCAAGGAAATAAACAATAGAGATAGAAAAGATCGGCCTTCGTTACGTGCTAGCAACTCTTGCCACGGGCCGCGATGCCCGTGCTAAAGCAACGATGCAAGTAACGAACTAACGGGTCGCGAATCTCCGAGGATCGGATCTCCTCCACCTTGGTGTATGGACCTTCACCGATGGTGGGCCACCAGACAATCAACTCATCCTCGGGCATACTATCGATTGCCGTGGTATACACGTCCTGAACCAACTCCTCGTCTGTAAAAACCGGTGGCGACGGCAAATTGATGAAGCGACATCTCAAATACCTCGCCGAACAGACGGAATGTGATCTCCGGTGATGGGGCAGGCAAGTTCGGATCATCAAAATCCGAGTTCGGCCAGTCATCCGGTCGAGGTCTATAGCGGAATGTGGAGAGAAACTCCACCATCAACGGCCGATAAGATGGTGCGGCTCCTATTCGAAATAAACGATCCCACAGGCTATCCTGCCCGATAACTGTCGAACAGTGTCCGCCACCCCACATGTCTATATAATGATAAAATTATTATGGTTATCATAAATATGTTTTGGGTATTACAATAATGTATAAAAGTTTTTTTGACACATTTTTATAAAAAGGATTCAGATTAGGGGACCAGGGGAACCATATTGCCCCATACGCTTCCTATACATTGGCTCTAGGGGAACCATATTGCCCCATACGCTTCCTATACTTTGGGTCCAAGGAAACCATATTTCCTATACGCTCCCTATTATACCAATAGGAATCGTATTGCCCAATACGCTTCCTATTGATTTAATGCGTTCACCAACCCAAGCACTATGGGAAGTGTATTGCTCTATACGCTTCCTATTAAGCTTATAGGAATCGTATTGGGCAATACGCTTCCTATTGGGTCACTTGTCAGACCTTTATAGTTTTAAACTACGTGCGTGCCAGAGAATATTGTACCAATAGGAACCGTATTGCCCAATACGCTTCCTATTGGTGTCGCATTTAATGCTTCAAACCCTATGGGAAGCGTATTGGCCTATATGGTTTCTATTGAGGGATGTACAAAAATTTTAGGGGATGTGTGGATACCATCACCCTATTTTAATCTTGTTTTTTAAATTTACCAATTACGTTCATGATGATTGTTGTTTGTTAAAGAAGGTAATACAAAAGTAATTTTTTTTCTACTTTATTCATTTATTAACAAAGCAAAATTACCTATAAGAGGTTTACTATTTAATTATAAGGACGGCTCTACTGTGTTAATAAAAAAGCAACAGATTTAGTTGAAAGACTATTTGAAAAAGTCACAATTATAAGTAGTACCCTTACTCATAGGTGAAAATTAATTTTTAAATTGTTTTACTTGTAAGTAGACTCCAGAGAGAGAAAACTACAAAAATGAACAAGTTCTTAAGTCCCCACCCAAAGTACTCATTCAAGTCCGATGATCGAAAGCTTTTCTGTGAATTTATAAAAAATGTTAAACTACCAGATGGGTTTGGATCTAATATCAGCAAGAGGATGAGAGATAACAATTCTAACATTACTGGGTTGAAATCTCATGACTGTCATATTCTCATTCAACGTTTGATACCGATTGGGGTTAGAGGGCTTTTGACAAAAGATACATCTACACCAATGGTAGACCTTTGTATGTTTTTTAAGCAACTTTGCTCCAGAACACTATTGGTTGAAGATATGAGGAAAGCAAAGGATGACATTCTTACCATCCTATGCAAGTTAGAGATGATCTATCCTCCGGCATTTTTTGACATTATGGTTCATTTACTTGTGCATTTACCTGATGAAGCGATTGCGGGAGGTCCAGTAGCTTTCAGATGGATGTATCCATATGAAAGGTATATGAAAAAGCTAAAAAAGTATGTCAGAAACCCGACAAGGCCGGAAGGTTGTATAGCTGAAGGTTATGTGCTTGAAGAAGCTCTAACATTTTGTTCAATGTATCTTCAAGATGTTCAGACTAAGTTCAATCGCCCAGATAGAAACGAGGATGTCGTTGTTGAAAAATGTAAGTTTTGGGTGTTTGAGTCTATATGTCGTCCGGCAAGCGCAACGAAGAGAAAATATCTTTCAACCATTGAAAAAAGCAAGATGGAATGGTTTGTTCTCGAAAACTACGCAGAAGTCAGGGAGTACATGAAGTGAGTGTTCCTATCTTTACTTTTCGCAATATGTTAATGTTAATTACTATTTTCTCTTCCTTACTTGCTTATATTTGTCACTAATGTAGTGAGTTCATATCTACACATCCCCAAGATGATCTTAAAACGAAATTTCCGGGGTGGTTTCTTAATAAGTTATAAAACATATATAACACGCATTACTCTACATCGGTTAGGTAATACATATATAACAAGCATTCTTACTCTATATTTGTTAGGTCCATTCGATGAAAACACAAAATTCTCCAGAATTCCACCCAGAGTTGTATGCTCTTTCAATTGGTGCGAAAATAAATGTTGAAACTTACACTGGTTGCATAGTCAACGGTGTTAGGTTTATGACACTTGAACGTGATGCAAAACGCGCAACGCAAAACTCTGGGGTAGAAGTGGCCGGAGAGAACAGTGTGAAATTTTATGGCCAATTAGAAGAAATTATTGAGTTGAATTATACAAATGGTTATTCAACTGTCCTATTTCGGTGCAAGTGGTTTGATACTCGAAGGGGTGTAAAGTATGACAATAATATCACCAGTATAAGCACTGAACATGAATGGGACAAAGACGATCAACTCATATTTGCTTCGCAAGCCAAACAAGTGTTCTTCATCCAAGAACCGTCTCGAAACAAAAAAAAATAAACTTAGATGGGTAGTCGAAAACATTAATCATCGAAAAATTTGGGATCGGCCATTAAATGATGACCGCGTCGAGCCGGTTCAAAATGCTGATAATGACTTAGAAGATATTGACGTTGTCCACAACAACTCTTCATCTGACTGTCCACTTGTCATCGACCTCACCCAATACTTTCAAATTGGGTCTTCTCATGTTACTTCAGGTGAGCCTGCAACTGAAGTTGGTCCCCCAACGACTACCGTCGATGAAGTGTTGGAGGTTGAGACTGATGTTGATGAGGACGATCCCGATTATGACATCGAGTTTGATTAAGAGAAAAGTTATTGTAATTTATATTATTTAGTATTTGAAAAACACTTGTTGAAATATTTATTTGCATATTAGTTAAACTTGTTGTACTTTCTACTAATTTCTATTTGATACACTTGTTTTAACATTTGTAACTTTTTAGGAAATATGTTTTCTTTGTGGTTTGTATTAGTTTACCTGATGGCGGATGTGATGCCCCGAGGACATGGGGGAGACGGAGCTGGGGATCCACCAAATCCGGATCCTTTTCGGAGAGGGACGCACGAGACTGACGGTAAGTTATCAATTATTATTTAGTACTTTTATTACATTTATTATAAATGTTGTCACTAATTATATTTAATTTTATTTTAATTGCAGCGGTTCCCCCAAGGAAAGTTAGGGGGAAAGCCAAAAATCAAAAGCTTCGCAGGATGGTCAAAGCGGGGGGGGGGGGGGGGGTTTCTCTTACATTTGATAGGGATGCAACGTATACCCCCGTTGGTGTACCGAGCGACTTATTTTCACGCGAGGCGGGTTTGTACCTGTGGCGGACCATCCCTTTCGATAGAATGGGTTGGGAGAAAGTTCCGACTCCTTATAAGGATGTCGTCATGAACCACCTAAAGGTAAATAAGTTAGGCCATTTATTGGTGTTAAACGGCTTCATACGGGTGCAAAAACGCAGCCGTTTGCAGCCGTTTAACGACGCGGTTACGGCTACAAACGCAGCCGTTTGCATCCTTTTGGACACTTGGGAGTTTCGACGTGAGGGACTCGACGAAACAGGGGAGTTTCGTCGAGGGCTGCAACTGTTGTGTTGTTTGCTGCAAACAGACAGCAAAACAGACAACACATAAACACACCAATAATGACAATAATACCCTTAGTATGCAACATGCATTGTTCGTATATCATTACATACCAAATAGAGACAAATATGTCAGACACAAGTGGATAGGAGGATATCCGACTTGGTCGACGGCAAATACAGACTCGATAAGCGTTAAAAGACCGTACAAAATAGAACGATAAACAAGACTAGTTACAGACACAAAAAGGTGTATCAACACCTTTAACTAAAGATATTACAGAGTCAAAGCTGTAAAAAATGGGCTTGAATTGCTGTTAAAAAGGGGGGGTTATATAGGCTGTTAAAAATATGTTTAATTGCTGTTAAATGCAGTTAAAAATGGGTCAATTGGTTGTCAAATGCAGTTTAATTGCTGTTAAAAATAGGTTTAATTGCTGTTATATAGGCTGCAAATGCTGCCTAAAAGCTGTAAAAAGGGGGGGGGGGTTTGAATTGCTGTTAAATGGAGTAAAAAATGGGTCAATTTGTTGTCAAAATTAAACTAGTTTAGCACTAAAGGACATAGGGTGTTAAAAACTAATAACATAAAGGACGTAGCCTGTAATATCTTTAGTTAAAGGACACCGGTTGTAATATGGTAGAAACGTAAAGGACACTGGTTGCAATTTACTCTATTTGTATTTATATTTAACCATCTTCGTAAAATACAGCTTAATCTAGAACGCGAGATTATGGGCGGAGAAAGCGGCGGTTCTCAACCGCCGAATGAGGCTGCCGTGTTTCAAAACGTTTTGGGTGATCGACGAGGATGGTTCCGGGGGCTTGGGCCTAAACCTTCGAATACGCCATCGAATCCGTTTAGTGCGCAACCTCAAACCGCACAACCGTTTTCGGAGGTAAACTATACAATTTGACTTCAAAAATATAGCATGTATCCAAACAATATATAATTTTACAATCTAACACTATAGGTTTTCAATATAACTTAGGCTTTTAGTTTTGGTTCTTTTTTTTACATATTGTTGAACCTTTAGCCGTTCTGAATACTCATATAATATTGGGTTTGATATGTGTTAATGTAGGAATATGTTTCGACTTTGTTCCAAAGTCCGGCATTCGTAAACCAACTTGAATCCTTTCTTGCGGCGAGGGGAAAGCAAGCCGCAACCGACGATGACAATGTCGATGACGAACTTTTTGACAAGGATGATGAGGAGTAATTAGTATTATTGTACGGATATTTTAGAATGTTATTTTTCGGATATTTTAGGATGTTATTGTACGGAAATGTTTTATGCGATTTTAGTATGTAAAGCATTATGTTTGTTTAGTCTGTTTGTGTTGCGTAAAACTTGAAAATTGGCATGTTTGTTTATAATGGGAAATACTGCAAATGCAGCGAAAATTAAAAAAAAAAATGACTTTTAGCGGCGACACCAGCCTTTAGCGGCGACAAATAATCCTATAGCGGCGACCCAATAGCGGCGACATTTGGGACTATTAGCGGCGACAATAAACAATCTGTAAACTAGTTTTTTTACATATATGTAATTAGTTATGACACATATATATATATATATATATATATATATATATAGGGTAGGGTTCTAGAGTGAACAATGGTTTATTTGTGAACAAAATGAACAAATCTTGACCTTTGATTTAGTAGATGATGAGATCTAAGAGTAATGGCATTTTTTGTAAATAGTATATCATATTTAATAGTAAACAATTCGCATTAGGGGTAATATCGTAATTTGCTGCTCCCTAATTATAGCATATTTCAGTTTTTAGGAGATCATATTAATCTCCTTAAGAAAAAACGTATCTATATTCTCTCCCCTTTTAATTCCACTAGCGATTCATTCCTTCCAGCATCACTGGCGATTCATATTTAGTAATAAACATAGGGTTTTATTCTATCTGTGTTTAAAGATTCCTCATTTAACATCCATCAATCTCTTCGATAAAGAACAAATGAATTCTGACGAAGTTAACAAGAAACCGGAAAAGAAGAAGGCAGAGCGACGAAGAAGAATACATGTCGTATTCTGATTTGAATCACTACCGTCAACGATTAAAGAGTCACCGGAATCATCAAACATTAATATGACATTTAAGAGTCGCTGGAATAGCCGACATCTAGGAAAACCAGAGGAGGATCTTCGGAGGTAGCAAATCGCAGGAATACTCAGTCGATTTTCAACCACAAAAGGTACACAATGCTAAAGTGTAAATGTTAATTTGTTTCCGTAAATCGTTGCATGTTGTTGATGTACACTTGTGTATTATACTGATTGATTGATATTGAGTTTGGGGAAAATTTTTTTGAAGATTGTACACCAAGTTATACACGTATGAACGAGGTATTTTTTATTAAAACACTTGGTTATGAAGATTTATTAATACACTGTGTACACATGTGTATACGGCGATGTCCATATGTGGATTTTGTTATAAGGATTTATTAATACACTGGGTTGTACACATATGTACATGGTATTTTGTTTATTTGTCTGCAACCTGGTTTGTACACTATGTACACACATGTATATTGTTATAAAGATTATTGGTGTGGTTTTTTGGGGGAAATTTGATGAAGATTGTACATTGGGTTGTACACATATGTACACGGTGGTTTTTGTTTACTATGCTCTGTTTGAGGCGGGTGTACACGTGTGTATTCAGATTTTCCTCTGTTTTTATGCAATGTTATGTTGTTTGGTTGGTTGTACACTGGGTTGTACACATATGTACAGACTGTTGTACACATATGAGCAGACTGTTGTACACAGATGAATATACCAGTGTACACCGAAGTACCGTCTAACCCGACATGATTGACACCACTAGTTATCGATCTATAGTCTATATATGGATGTAGCTCAATAAAAATTTTTAGCTAGTAATTTCCATGACTAAACTACAATGTTATATTTATGTTTTGAGTGTTTCTTGTTTGATATTTATGCAGGCTTAACCTGGAAGGCGATAGAAAAACTGGTTGATGACATGTGTCATGGGGTTATTCGGCATGAATATTTTTGTGCTTTGTTCATATTCGTAATGGCTTGTTAGTAATAAAAATCAAGAATTGTTTCAAAAAATTGTTGGGACATTTTAGTATATGTATGTGTTTGTTCAAATGTAAGATGCAATAAAAACAATTTAGCGAGGCGTTAAGTAACATTATGAATACCGCAAACGAAAGATGTAATTAAACTAATAGGCAAAGCATTTTAAAACAGTCTCCAATGTAATTGTTATAAAGATTAAAAAAGAAAAAAGAACAATGATCTTGTGTGTTTTCAACGCATCTTCTAAATTTCGCTACCGTTGGCTTCGCTTTCCTATTCTATCTCTATGTCTTCTTCATTTTGTTCTTCCTCGTCATCTTCGTTTAACTTCACAGCATACTTTTTCGTTAGATGTGTCAAACACCCCTTTCCGCTAAAGCTTTCATATGTAAGTACATTAGACCTATGCCAGGCTCTGTTAGGAATACCATTTTCCTGCACATTATCCACAAATTAAAATGACCGTACAGTCCAAGTACATTTGCACCGTATAACAACATAATGTACACCAGTGTATAGACTACAAATACACAAATGTATACTATAAGTGTACACTTGTGCACTGCTTATTGAAGAAATTTACAGTATTACAAGTGTATAGACTACAAATACACAAATGTATACTATAAGTTTACATTTTAGTAAATGTATACTATGGTGTAGAGAGAGAACGAGATTGCCTTTTTGTTTTGATTTGATCTTTTCTAATAACTGATATTTGGTATGGAAAGGAATAAGGAATTAATGAAAATTAAAGGTAAAATTACAATCTTGCCCTTTTTATCAAGAATTGAAACCAATGGTTGAGATTAGTTCACAAGGTTCATAACCAAGGATGTTGTTCACTCTTGAACCTCATCATATATATATATATATATATAGGGAGAAGATCATGCGAGAACCACCTCTTATTGCGAGAACCGCGAGAACCAATGTGAACACACCAAAAATGCCTAAAAATAGCTAAAAATCACACAAAATTTTTTTTTTTGATTTTTTTAATATTTTTTAGGTTAAAATCGCTACTTTTCGCACCAAAAAAAAAAAAAAAAATTTTTTTTTAATTTTTTTTTTGGCTTCTAAAAGTAGCGATTTTAACCTAAAAAATATTAAAAAAATCAAAAAAAAATTTTTGGATTTTTTTTTGATTTTTTTTAGATTTTTTTAGGTTTTTGGGGGTTTAGTTTTTAGCATTTTAGCTTGGGGGGGGGGGTGGGGGGGGGGGGTTTAGGTTTTTGGGGGGTGGGGGAGGGGGGTTTAGGTTTTTTTTTGGGGGGGGGGGTGGGGTTAGGTTTTTTTAGGTTTTTTTTAGCTTGGGGGGGGGGGGGGGGGGGTTAGGTTTTTTTTGGGGGGGTGGGGGGTTTAGGTTTTTGGGTGGGGGGGGGGGGGGTTAGGTTTTTTTAGGGTTTTTTAGCTATTTTAGGTTGTGTTCACATTGGTTCTCAAGGTTCTCACAATAAGGGTGGTTCTCGCATGAGCCTCTCCCTATATATATATATATATATATATATATATATATATATATATATATATATATATATGGTGAGCTTCTAAAGTGAACAGTAGTGTATTTGTGAACTGAGTGAACAAATCCTGGTCATTGATTTACACCTGTGTATTGATAATCAAGGGCTATGATTGGTTCACTAGTATTCCTTATCAAGGGGGTTGTTCACAAATGAAACTAACCTTATATATATATATATATATATATATAGTCTTAGGATCCTGTAAAAAGGACATTTTTCGTGAGAAGTGTGAGAAGGCATAAGAATTGGCATGTAGGCATCATGGTTTGCACTTGGTATAATGTTTTGGGTTGTTTGGTAAGAAAAAACACCAAACATAACAATTTAAGATACAATGCAATGAATTCTAGGCTTAAAACATAGAACACCATGCCAAGAACGTTAAGTAGTGTGTTTTAAATTTCACGCCCATAATATGTTAAATTGTGTTTTAAATTGTTGTGTTTGATATTTTTCTTGCCAAAACAACCCAAAACATGATGCCTAAGTCAAAAACATGATGCCTACATGTCAATTTCTATGCCTTCTCACATTTCTCACGAAGAAGGTCCTTTTTACAAATCAATTTTTATGGTTTAGTCCATTGACATTAGGTTTAGTAAGCCCATTTTTTATGGTTTAAATAGTAGTTGCATTGTTTATGGTTAAGGTATAAGGACATAGCTCGAACATGGTACATGAATTCTCTGAGACGCCGCTGATCATATCTAACTATAAATTGTTATTTTTTTATGTACGACATCACTTTTGCTGAAAATGGAACACTGAATCTATTGGGCTTGTTGTAACAATATATTACATTAGCCTGATAAATATTGACCCGCTTAGGGTTGAGTCTGTATTGCTTGGAGATAAAGCAAAGAGTTATTTGAAGATTATTGGGTTCATAGCTTTTAGTTTATTCTTTAAAATCTTTAGGTTTATTGATTAGAGTTATGTTGTTTATTTAGTTATGTTGGACTTGTGGTAGGATTACTCTTGAATTGTTATAGTATTAATATGTATCTAGTCTGGCCTGGATTTTAGTTTATTCTTTAAAACTTGAGGCAGCTTGGATAATTTACTTACATTATTCTCCAGATTATTCAACAAAACTAAAATTCAAGTTGACAAAAAGGTCATTGATTTGTTTGGGATTACATGATGAAGTGACTACAACTACGATTTGGTGATGAAGAGGTATCGTATTCCTTTAAAGAATTTATGGCCTATCTTGCTCCAGGTAAATGAGCTTCATATGATAAGGATATATCCCCGCATGTTTCTATAAGGATATATCCCCGCATGTTTCTTGTCAGATGATAGTGGTGGAGTGTATGAAGTGTGAAACCATATTCAAAATTATATATTCCCTGGTACTGTATTAACACATACATGTGGCCCAAAAGCCAAAAGCAATATGCATTAGATCAAGGATCAAATATATAACGGGCAAAAGATGAAACTAAGGGTCACTTCAATAAGTTTATGAGCTATATGCAATTCAAACTCTATCAATAAACCTAAATATCAAATGTTTTTGTTTTGCATAGGAAAAGAACTAAAACCAAATGCTAAGAAGACTAATTGATTTATTAAACCTATTTTCATTCATTTTTAATTTTCCAGATAGTTGTGATAATGTGTATCTTTTTCAGTACTCAAGTGAACATACATGTTTACAACATTGTTCAACTACATTCTCTTTTCAATAAAATTGTAGATATTACGTACATAACGCAGTCAAGTCCTGGCATCACCGGACTTCTTTATATGAACAAACAAACCTGGTTATGGTCACACTACAACACTGGTAGATTATCTTCAGGCTACACATGAGAAACATAACCGTATCACAGATATATATGCATATGTCACTATATTATTGCATATTATTATAATTAAACATTAAGAAATTCTGCACAAATGACATTAGTTACTCTAGGAAAACAAAGTATTATCATTGCTTCTCAACAAGTGGTGATATTACATATGGAAATTTGGACATCAGTTCTCAATGGATCTAATACATCATTTTAAAAACGCTGAAACGAGTATTTGTTATTTTCTGATGGCTAGAAATTATAACACTGCTATTCATATTTATGTTTGACTATGTTTGACTAAACCCATATAGCATTAGCCTTGAGGAGCAACGGTACCAGTTGTCCCTTAAGATGGTGGCTCATTATTTCATTAGCACCACCAATCAGTTCCTCTCCTATGAATACAGCTGGCACACTTGGCTTGCTTCCTAGTCCTCTTAATTCCTTCTCTAACTGTTTCCCGTGTGGGTGTTCATCTAACTCATAAACTGTAGGATTTGCACCAAAATTAGTAATCAGTGTCTTAATGGTGTGGCACATGCAGCAAGAGCTTTTGCTGAATATAACCACAGGCCTTTCGCTCACCAATGATGTTACCATAGCCATATCTGGAAACTGAAGCAGTCAAATGTCGTATTAAACAATGCTAGATTTAGTAGAAGAATATGTAGATAGTTTGGTGTGATGGGAAGATTTTGTTGTGAGTTCATTTATGGTCCTAAGATGTCTATATATAGTGATTGGATTTAAAATTGTTGGACGGTGATCGATACCTATTATATGCTGAGAATGAGATCAAATTCTTTTTCTATGACAGATTTACATTCATCACTATCAAACTGGATAATGATACTGAACTAATATATGTGTACAGATTCCTCTTCTGTAGGTTGATATGCATGGCATATAGTACATGTGTGATTTGTTAATTACATTCTAGACCTTGATAGTTCTTTTCGTACCACGTGATTGTGTGTTATGAACCTAAGCCTATACAAGGCCCAATTGACCAGCCCAGTTCAGGTGGCCCAGCAAAGTGAATGGAAACGCAGAATATAAACAAGACGTACGAAGAACAAGAGGGTAATGAAGATTGTTTAAGAAAATTGGTTATTCTTCTCTCATCTCAAATTCTATTCTGATTCCCATCTCCTTCTTATTGTTCCTATTTCTCTCTTGTCTTCTATCCATTGTAATCCTTACATTAAGTCAATAGAATCAAGCCGTTTAGTGCCTAAAATTGATTGGTAATTGGTTGTGTTTAGATCAGTTCACAACATTGGTGCTTTCATTGATCCTTAGCATCGATGGCTTTGGAAGATCTCGAACCACAATTACCTCGTTTCACTGGCTCTGACCCTAACTTGTGGATCTCTCAATCCGAGCTATTCTTTCGATTTTACTCAATCTATGGTGATGAACGATTCTCATATGTTATTGAAGTATTTGAGGATGGACCATTCTACTGGTTCAATTCCTGGTTTCGGAGCGATGACCTCACATGGAATGATTTCACTGCTGCACTGCGTCATCAATTCCGTTCCCCGCCCTTGAAACCTACTGTTGATACCGTTATCGATTTGTCCGCACCATTATCTGCCCTCCAGGTGTTTGATGAAATGCCTAATTGTGTTAAACATGAAATTTTCAGTGTAGATCGTGAAACCATGAATGATAAGGTGTTAAAAGTTCATAGGGAATCGATGGTTGTTGTTCTCGCATCATTCGAAGTAAATGATGCTCAACCGGCTCTATCAGATTCTAATTTTGTGCTTCAATATGTTACATCTAGTCCACATTGTTCTATTAGATCATTGAATTCACCACAACCAAATCACACTCCCAACAACACATCTACTTGGTATTGTTTTGAAACCCAAACGATGAGATCGGGACAATTTAGTAGTGCTTTGCTTGTTGTTCACAATTTTGAATGGAAACCGGGTTGGTATTGTGGTGGAACTGAATACACAACAACTAGAATTCATGATGTGGTAATTGATGGTCCTCTTTCGCTTTTTTGTGCTAAAGTGCACGGAATCGATTTCGGTTTTGATCCTAGTCCGTATTTTCTTAACACGCCTTCTTCTACACAGATTATTATATTGCTTGAACATATTGGTATGGCTTTGTTTGAGTCTATTGCTTCTGTTTTGGATCATCATTGTCATTCTGCTCCTAAGTTGTTTGTTTTGACTAATGCTCCAAAACCACCCGACCCTTATACCAATCTTACTTCACCTCCTGCCCAGTCCGAGATCGTATTGAACAGGTCCACTTTGGGTGTTGTTAATCGCCGAATCTCGGTTGGAACACTTCTTGTTTATGCTGATGTGATTGAGCCTTCTTTGCTCCACAATGTGAACAAATTGTTCTTCAATACAGATTCATATCCAGATCAGGTTACACTCAATTTTGGCTCTCTTATTTTAGTTGCGCCAGTTATTAGTCCGCAGCATACTCCTCGATTTGGTGTTGGTGATCTATCGGAAACCCAGAACAATTTCATTATTGTTGCTTTTAGGGTGTCCGGTTCGATTGCGTATGAGAGTACGGTTGCGGTAATTGTTGTTGAGTCGGTGACCCCGACATCTGTGACGCCTTTCTGTCGCGCTTCCGATGATTCTCATATGGGTTTTCGTGTGGTAGTTATGGGTATAAATGACTTTATTCATCAAATTCCTTCTTGTGATGATTCAATTCTGCTTATAAAGTCTTCATTCCATAGGAACGTTAAGGGTAATCAGCATACGACAGTGTTTCGATTCCAAATACGGGATACACGCCTTAGTTGGAAAGGTGGAACACCAAACAAAATGAAACCGACTGCTACATCTATTGGCTTGGTCCTTTGTATTCCGAAAGCAACCATACCATTCCTGTTCAAAGATTGTGCACAACGGATTCAATTCGGGCTAACTTTTCTTGATACAGGTCAAGCCCGAGAGACCAACATTCAATCTCAGAATTTGGTGCCTCATGGTTTCTCACATGTTTTCAACCAACCAGCTCAACATTTTGGTGTGATATCTGGTCCATCACATTCAACAACAGGTTCTCACTTCAGTTATTCTTTGAGCCATTTCATGAATACACCAAGCCGTATATATGTTTCTGCTGGCATGATAACCGCTTTTAGGCTTGTTACTGGTGTTATATTGCTTGCTTCTTTTAGGATTGTTGCTTTTTGTCATGACACGGCTTTGCGTAAGGGACTAATGGGAATCAAGGTTTGGATTGGAAATACATATTGGAGTAGAGGTGAAACCAGGTTCTTCTTGGTGTGCTGAAAAACAGTTGGTTATATTGCCAGGAAGGTCTGATGTTTAGTTATGTGCATCCGCTAAACCTGAAATGGAGATATGCGGGGAAGAACGCTACAGAATTTAAAGGTCACCCGCATAACGGAAGTTGGGGTTTTCTTACCACTAGTATAGTGGTGGTCAATATCTCTTCTTATCATGACTTGATCATTGATTTATACTTCAGTAAGACTTATGAAGTGGGGGTTGAGTATAATATAGTTAACAGTAGCGTTTTTGTTCCCTTTTTCATTAATGGTGACGCAATGGAAGGATGTTTGATCGGTTATTATGTTATTCGGCTCAAAATTTACAAACGTCAGATTCAAATGAAACAACGTCAAACAAGAATTGGAATCTATGAGGAAATCCAGTTGGGTTGTACCTTTGGAATTAAGTCCGAAATGTGGGTGTTTAAAGGGAGCACGGTGAAGCTAATTAATGCTATTCAAATGCAGAATCATATAGGTCATAGGAGATGTAGAGTTAAAGGCTCGGATGAAACTCAACCAACTCTCAACGCCAAAATGTTGAAATGGATCCAGTGTTTGATTGTCAAATTGGACAAAATACACAAAGTTTTCAAAAATCAAAGTCCATTTGGACAAGGTCAAAACTGTCATCGTCAACAGAGGATTGATTATGAAATGAATATGAGTAAAAGTCAACATTACTATTGGGTGCTTCCATACCCAAATCTGATATGGCAGCTTATGGTTCAGTATTTCACTAATTATATTCTAATGGCCAAGTATTTCAAATGTGGTTCCATTACAGAAGTTATCAAAGTTTTTCATTTAATGCTTCTTCATGACTTTCTTGCTTGGAATAATAGACTAATGGGCATAGAAATGCATGCACATGATATTACTGCTCCACTTGATGCATATGGAGTAGTAAAGTGGGGTCCTTTCAAAGATTTCCAAAAGGCCATTCAGCTTTTTGCAGCAGCCTTGGTGGCATATGATCCACCAACTACTTCTCTTGGTCACATTTTAGAAGTTCGTGTTTACATGCCATCATTGACTTGTGCTTCTGTTCTTGAACTAGCAGTCATAACATACTTTGCAGCGCGCTATGGACATAATCCATTAGAATTGGTTTGTTACCTCGTTTCCTACTATGTCACAGCGGAATCCCAACAGCTGGAACGAGCTCCCTCTACTCACAAACATGATAACATTGTTTCATCCCGAGTGCCTTCAAACAAAGTAGCTACTAAACGCAACCAATTTTCTACCTTTCACCTTGAGGACAAGGTGAATTTTAAAGGGGGTGGTAATGTTATGAACCTAAGCCTATACAAGGCCCAATTGACCAGCCCAGTTCAGGTGGCCCAGCAAAGTGAATGGAAACGCAGAATATAAACAAGACGTACGAAGAACAAGAGGGTAATGAAGATTGTTTAAGAAAATTGGTTATTCTTCTCTCATCTCAAATTCTATTCTGATTCCCATCTCCTTCTTATTGTTCCTATTTCTCTCTTGTCTTCTATCCATTGTAATCCTTACATTAAGTCAATAGAATCAAGCCGTTTAGTGCCTAAAATTGATTGGTAATTGGTTGTGTTTAGATCAGTTCACAACATTGTGGGTGCTCTGGTAATTATCTCATGTGTGGTCGGTGTTTATCCAATTGGCAGCCACCTCAACTTCCCACTACCAAAAGGAAAGAGATGAAGCAAAAGTCTTGACAAGGGATATTATGCCTGGAAATATGAAATGTGTGACAAAATCTGAGAACATCCGGCATTCCTATTAGTGATAACTGTTGGGTTCGGTGGTGTCAATTTCATTTTAATCAAAACGGGTTTGACATATTTTATTAACTAAATATATAATTAATAAAAACAACGCAGCGGAATAAATATAATAATCAACACCAAAAGTGAACCGAACAGGATCATGGTTACAAACATGCAAATACGCTATATAAAACAATTAATCTACCGATGAGATTAAATATACCTTCTGGTTAATAATTAGGGGAGGCGGGGCGGTCCGTGATGGATCCCCCGTCACGCGTTTTTTGATAACGCACACCGCCGCCTCGACAAAAATAACGCGTGATAACTTAAACGCGTTAAACACATAACGCGTTGAAATTCAAAAATGATCCGTTTGATTGTGACCGTTGGGGGGTGAAAATGAACGTTTGGGTTAATTTTTTTTTTTTTGAAAGTTTTATATAAATCTATCAACCCAATCCATTTCATATCAAAATTTATCCAACTCACTTCAAAAAATCATAGAATTCTCCATTTGATTTCAAAAATATTTTTACAAGAAACATGGAAGGTTCAAGCAAGAGAGGTGGGGGTTCGAAAAAAAGAGGTTCAGGTACGAAGAAAAATCCCGTAAGATCACCCAAGGTTCGAGCGAATCTTGGCGAGCCGATGCGCTTTAGGTTGCAAGACGAACTCGAGCAAGTCCCACCCTTTCAAACCCAACAATATCCACCCTTTCAAACCCAACAATATCCACCCTTTCAATCGCAAACGTATCAAAACCAACCGTTCGTCCCACCATTTCAACCTCACCAATTTCAACCCCAAACGTATCAAACCCAACCCCACCAACTCGACCCACTACTACAAACCAACACCGTCATCCATCATTTTGCAAACGCGTATCGTGAACCACAACAAAGTCTTGACGACGATGAAGATGATGATTACGTTCAAGAACAACAACAAGAAGAAGAGGAAGAGGAAGAGGAAGAAGAAGAAAATGATGACGTTCAAGAAATCGTCCCAACCGTCCGACAACATTGGACGAGCGAGGAGGATGTGTCCTTAGTGCAGGCGTACTTGCACATCTCGGAGAGCAGGAAACATGCCAACGAGCAAAGAAATGATGCATTTTGGAGACGGGTCATTAATCATTTTAGGCAACTTCCCGGTGCAAGGACACGAAACATGGACCAAATGACGTCGAAATGGACGGATTTGAACGGGAAAATTAGTAAGTTCAACGCTTGTTTCATTCAAAAGATATGTTTTTTATTAAAGTTTAAATCTTTTTTCATTCAAAACTGTTTTTTATTAAAAAAAACAGAAACAGTTTTTATTTAAAAAAAACATACACAGTTTTAAAAAAAAACAGAACAGTTTAAAAAAAAAACAGAACAGTTTTTAAAAAAAATTCAGAAAACAGTTTTTTTTATAAAATAACAGAAAACTGTTTTTTTTATAAAAAAACTAAAAAAAACAGAAAACAGTTTATTAAAAAATACAGAAAACAATTTTTTTTAAATAACAGAAAACGGTATATTTTTTTATAAAAAACAGAAAACTGTTTATTTAAAAAAAAAAACAGAATTTTTTTTAAAAACATAACCTTTTATATTTTTTGTAGAACCGAAACCCACAAAGTGGAGCGAGCGAGGCGACAATCATGCGACAAGCCACCGAAATGTATTGCGATCTCTACAAAAAGAGGAGTTTTCCACACGTGGCGGCATGGGAAGTTGCGAGAAATCACCCGAAGTGGGTCGCGGTTGAGTTGGTTGACATGCGTGGTCCTACGGCTCCAAAAAAACGAGGAGATTCGAAAAGATCAAAGACATCCGATTCGGGGAACTACACGACTTCCGCGTCGGATAACTTGCCCCAAATGAACTTAAACGACGACCCCCTTGACGAACCCGATCAACCCGTTGACGACCCCATTGAAGAAGATACACCTACATGGCCACGACGCAAGAAAAGTGGTGAATCGTCAAGCAAAGGGAAGGAAGCGGTGACAGAGTCGATCTTCAGAATCGAAGAGGAGGGAATGACCCAATTCAAGAAGGCCGAACAAAGAAAAGAAACAATTATGTCCCTATAAGTTGAACGCCAGCAGGCATACAAGGAACACTTGAAAACGATTGAAAGACAAAATGATTTAAAAATCTTGTGTGAAAAGCACGTCCATCTCGACGAACCGTTTAAGTCAATTGTAATTCAACAAAAGCGTGAGATTTGCGCAAAGTGGGGTTGGGAGATGTCACCCGTTTAGTTTTTTTTTTTTTTTTTTCCCAATGTTTAGTTGTTTTTTTTATTTTGCTATGTAATTTATTTTTTTATTTTAATGAAATTAATTTAGTGTTTTATTGTTAATTTTTAATTTTAAAATAAAAAATAAAAAAATTTGGAAGTGATAGAATTATATCACTAGTGATAGAATATTGGGTGATGACATGGCATGAGTTGATTGGATATTGGGAGTGATAGAATTCTATCACTTGTGACCACCCCTCCTCTCCTTAACCGTGTGAGACACCGAGGTACAACGAACGAGTGCTAGACACGAACACGAACCCGAACCGAGCGACGGCTTTGGCTTGGGCGGCCGTCACAATACAAAGGAAAGAAAAGTTTAGGCGCCTAAAATGGCGGCTGTGATTCTTGTTTTGTGGTAATCTCACAAAATTGAATTCCTTCAAATCTCACAAAAGTGACAGCAGAAGACATGCACTTATCATTATCCAAGAGAATGAGTTTATTATATATTATATAATAAATAGGTAATTAGGCTTTATCTCATAAACCCTAATAACCATCACTAAGACCACCCGTAGTGGGGCGTTTTTTTTTTTTTTAAATTGAAAAAAAACGCCCCAAAATCCCATTACACCCGGCGTTTTGGGGTGTTATTTTCAAAGAAAATGGAAGTGGGCGTGATTTAAAACGCTGAAGTTTACTTAATCTGGCCAATGGGAGTCTGACAACCCTACTTTTTGCATGTGCTTGTGTTTGACCAGCCAATCCATTTGTTTCCTTTTTTTTTTTTTTTAATGATTGAATGGGGGTTATTGGCATAATGCCCCACTACGCCACTTTTGCTATAATGCCCCAACGCTGACTAGGACGCCACGTGTCGGATAATGCCCCATGGTGGGGGCATTAGTCCATGTGTAGTCATAACGCCCTTTTGGGGCGTTATGCGACACATGTCGTGCCACGTCAGCAAGGGGCTTTATGGGGCGTTATGCAATTTGAGGCCGTAGTCATAAAGCCCCTACCCATCATTACCTATTTAATAATTTTAAGTTTTATTAATTAATATAAAAAACTCTTCTATTTTTTGATTGGCCAAATGAATTAACCAAACAAAAATAACGCCGCGAAAAATCTGGCGCCCTCCCCCCATTTTTGAAACATAGCGCCCGGAGTTTTGGTGTGGCCGGCGTTTTGGCGGCGCTATGGGGGGTTATACCGCCCCACTACGTATGCTCTTATAACCCACTACCACTACACATGGTCTAACCACTAAAGCCCAAATGCGATACGAAGCCCGAAAAACAAAGTTTAATTAAATAAGTAATTAAACTTTACATTATTTATAACCCGTATAAATAATAAATCCCGTTTCTCGCGGATATATAATTATTCTAGATAATTATATATTTCGTTCCGTTAATTGTTCGTGATCACCAGTTAACCAAGTTAAGTGGATTTAATGTTCGTTACCCAAGGTGTAACTCTTACTGGTCATAGCTTGGTCAGCAGCGTTGACTTATCGAACCCGTACATATAAATCCAACAATAACATTCATGGCAGTCAGTTAAATTAGTTATTGTAAAGTGCACAAATTATTATTCTACATCATAATTTGTATCTGATTATGGTTGGAATATGATCATAGAATCTAATTCCTAGATTCGTATCTGATTTTGGTGAGAAGAAATGTACGTGTGCGGTGCGTGTATCCGTGTGTTCGTTTATGAATACACACCAAAATGCTCATAAGCATCTTTATCATAATTATGTGAACCTGTTATTATTGGCCACCTATCACTTGTTCTGATCTTGAAAAAGTCTATTCCCCTGTTATTCTCTCTCTCTCTCTCTCTCTCTCTCTCTCTCTCTGCCCATATCATAATTGTCTTTTGTGATAAAGAAAGAAATTGGGTTGTACATTTGAGTACGAACGAATCTAGGAATTAGATTCTATGATCATATTCCAACCATATGAAAGAAGCGTAAGGGTCAGGAGGAAGATTCGCAAAACTGGCTCAAATCAAAGTGAAAGGTCATTTATCTTTGTTGCTTGACTACGAAGTGAAGTGACTACCGGAGACGGTAAACTTATGTTGACATTACTATTACTCATCCATGAACTCACATATTTGTTTATGTTGCCTGGTAGACTTCCCAGAAGGTCACTCGTCCTAGTGCTACTTTCATTTGAGCACGCTTAATTGTTGAGTTTTCATATGATTATAGGGGTTGGACATTTCCTATGAACCAATAATCTTTCCTTATCATGACTAATATGGAATTTACCTAGTGCGTTACAATGATCCATGTTAATATTCTTGGTATTGTTAAAATTGGGCACTACATTATATGAAGAAAGCACTAGATGCCTATATCACAATGAAGTAATATATACCGTAGTTGAAAATTTATTAGCTTGTTACAGAAATATAAGCAATTAATTTATATGGCCAACTAATAGATATAATATTCATTTATATTAGGAACTAGGTTATAACCCCGTGTATTATACGTGTTGAATAAATGAATTTTATATACCAAATAATAAAATATTATTTTTTTAAAAGCCTCTTTTATTGCATGGGTTGAAGAAATGTAATTTTATATATTAAATAATAAAATAAGTTATATCTATAAGAACCATATGTATTGTACGGGTTGAATAAATGTAATATTATATACCAGGTAGAGGATCCTGTACAAAGTCCATCTTTTGTAAGAAGTGTAAGAAATAATTTGGGAATGACAAGTGTCCCTCATCTTAATTAATTCAAAAGGGTGTATTAGTAATTGTACATTCTTGTCAATTAATTGATTTCCAATATAACTGGAAAAAAAACTGGCGATGAGAATTTTTAGGGATTGATCGTTTCATCTCCATCTCCGATTCAGATCATCTTCTCCGACCATCATGTTAACCTTCCGTCATCATCATCACAGTTCACGTCATCTTCTCCGATTTGAACACCTGCATCTCCGACCACCGTCACCAATTTCTTTCGTCTCCACAAATCATTCACCGTCATCGTCTTTCATCTTCGTCATCCACATTTCTGATCGTGACTTGAATCATTTATGATCGTGACTTGAATCCATATAAAACACCATGACTTGAATCATAGATGTTTTAAAACACCACACCATGAACAATGTCTCCAGATAAAACACCATGACTTGAATCATAGTTATGGTGTTTTAAAATCTGGGAATGTTTTTGTATTGATAAAACACCACGCCATGAACAATGTCTCCTGATAAAACACCATGACTTGAATCATAGATGTTTAAAACACCACGCCATGAACAATGTCTCCAGATAAAACACTATGACTTGAATCATAGTCATGGTGTTTTAAAATCTGGGAATGTTTTGTATTGATAAAACACTACGTCATGAACAATGTTTTCTATAGTGTTTTATCATGTAATATACTGTTCCTTTCATATTGTTTTATCCCATCAATATTGTTCCTTTTCATAGTGTTTTATCCCCCATCAACAGTGTTTTATTTATGTATAGTGTCTTACAGTAAACAGATAGTGTTATATCCTCCTATAGTGTTTTATCATGTAATATATTGTTCTTATAGTGTTATAAAAGTTGCTGTGAAGGAAATCGAAGAATTTAATCTGTACGAGAAATTCGCTGATTTTTTGGAGATTGATGACGGTTACCATAAATTCGCTGATATTTAGGAGATTGATGGGGGTTTTGAAACGGTTACCATATTTGAAATGTTGGAAAAGTCACTATTGCCCTTCAATTTTTACATAAGGTCCTTCTAATTAAAACACAATTTACATTTTATACCCTATTGATCTCAACCATTAGATCAAATATCCAATGGTTTAAAACACTTCTTACCATTCTTACATTTTAGACACTTTTTACCATATCCCTACCCTTATATACCAAATAATAAAAAAAATTATATCTTTAAAACCATTGTATTACACGGGTTGAATAAATGTAATATTATTTACCAAATAATAAAAAAAGTTTTATTTTTAAAAACCCCCGTGTATTACATGGGTTGAATAAATATGATTTTATATACCAAATAAAAAAAATATTTAAAAAAAACTAACGGATTTTTTTATATTTAAAGTAGGATAAGACTGAATATTAATCTGAACTAACAGATTTTTTTATATTTAAAGTAGGATAAGATTGAATATTAATCTTTATTTATTTAGTTAATATAAGATTGAAAAATCATATGATTGAATAGGTGGGAAGTTGTATGATGATAAATCGGTTAACCGTACTGAATGATAAAGATGACTTTTCAGAGTCAACGCATATACAATAAGGTATAAGACGAATAATCGATTAAGCAATAAGAAAGCATAGAATTTTATTAATAAGTTTGACTTTCGGGAGTCAAAGCGAAAACAATAAAGCATATAATATTTAGAGTAAACTGCCATTTTGGTCCCTGTGGTTTGGCCAGTTTTGCCACTTTAGTCCAAATCTCAAACTTATTACATCCAGGGCCCTGTGGCTTGCATTTTGTTGCCATTTTAGTCCAAAATCCAAAAAACCCCCTTTTTGACTGTTGAGAGCTGCCTATTTTGTCCTTTAGTGCAGGGGTATTTTGGTCATTTTACCCACCCCACCCCTACCCCTTTTCTTCTTTCCCTCCTTCTGCCGCCGATGATTTCTCTCTCTCTAAACACACACAGAACTCTTCTTTGTATCGATTTTGTCTCACACAGAATTCTTTGTATCGATTTTGTCTGTTCATCTACTACCACCACCACCATCTCCCACCTCCCATCACCACCACCACCATTCTAACCGAATCTAAGCACCAATCAACAACACTTTTATCAATTTCACCTAATTCAAACTAAATAAAATCCAAAATCAAACTGATCTTACACTCTAGATTTACATAACACGCTCAAAAAGTCAAAATCAGATTCAACGAAGATCATGAACTCAACAGTTACCTCTAACCATCATCTTCTCCAACCCTCTTCAACCAACATCTCCCTGCAACCAATCCACCACCGCAACCACAATCCCTTTACAGCCACTTCCCCTTGCAACCCATCCACCACCACAACCAACAACCCCCTGCAACCACCGCCCCCTGCAACCACCGCCCCTTTCAACCATCGCCCCCTGCAACCCAAAACCCACCAGGAATCTCCGCCAATGGAAACTCCAAACAAACACCCCTGCAACCACTGCCCCTTTCAACCACCGCCCCCGCCCCCTGCCACTGACGTTGACGTCACCGATGATCGGAATAGAGAGAGAGTAATCGGAAGAGAGAGAGAGAGAGTGACGGTGACCATGACGTTGTTGTTCTGTGACGGTGACTATACGAATTTAGGGTTTTGATTTTGGGTGGATTTGGTTGATAGAGGGTTGTGGATTTGGGTGGATTTGCCTGTGGTGAAAAGGAGGTGGTGGTGGCGGCTGTGTGTGTGGGGGGGGGGGAGGTGGCGGTGGTGGAGTTGGAGACTGGAGCTGGATGTCCGGTGAGAGAGATGTAACCAAACTGATCTGCAATCATCTTTATATAATATAATTACAAAATACCCAAAATACCCCTGAGGATAAGGACAAAACAGGGGGTCAAAAGTGGGAAATCTGGTCAAATTTGAGTTTTGGACTAAAATGGCAACAAAATGCAAACCACAGGGCCCTGGATGTAATAAGTTTCAGATTTGGACTATAGTGGCAAAACTGGCCAAACCACAGGGACCAAAATGGCAGTTTACTCTAATATTTATTTTGATACACTTGATTAGCGATAAGTATCATAAGAATAATCAATTTTGATGATATTGGAAAAGCTAAATTTGACATATGCACTGATACTAAATTTGTTGTTCTCAGTAGCCTTCCCAAGTTCATAACAAAACATGGTGAAAAATAAAATATGTCGGGTCGGTTCTTATACTTAGTACCCGATTACATAAAAACCCGGAACCGACCTAATATTTAGGGTAGTGAATCGGTAATTTATTTTATGTTTGATCGGTTCTGGGGTCGGGTCAGGTAATAGTCGAGTAGGGTCGGGTTTTGTCTTTTGCTCACCCGTAAATGAAATCAGGGCGGTCCCTGAATACTAACACAAATCCGACATAAACAAATTCACACACATACTTCTTCCTCCAGAATATTTAAAGAAAAATTAATAATAATCATATCACATGAAATTAATAATAATCATACCACAAGATGTTTTAAAGACGAAACACATGGTGATTACTATGGGATATTAATTTAATAAAATCGCATTAATTAATCGAATTTAACAGAAACATTTGTGATATTAGGTGGATTTTTTTTAATTATTTGAAAGTTAATATCAACTTTGGAATTCGTATGAATTCTTATTAGATTTGATTAAATATTATTGATAATAAAAATTTGTATTAGATTAGATTTTAGATTTGATTAAATATTATTAATAATAAAAAATTGTATTAATTTAGATTAAATATATTATTATTAGTATTATTAATAATTTTAATCAATTAAATGAGAGAATGACAACTGTCCCAAAACAGGTTTCTTTTATTATATAGTATAGATATGTATATAGAATTGATTTGATGTATATCACTCTTTACGGATAAGCTCAAATAAAAAGTTTATTTTGTCTAAGTAGGACGAGAGTTGAGAATGAATCTTAACAATTCATTTTTCAAATCAATGGTTAAGATTAAAGTGTAAGAGAAAGAAGTGCAAATGGTATCTTTGGAAAATCATATTTATAGACTTTCTCTCTCCACATGCAAGTCACATGCATACTCCACCCTTATTTTTTAAACTTTCATAACTTTTTTATACGACATTATTTTTTCATAAAAATTTCACCGTAAAATCGAGCGTCTTTTTATCTTTAATTTGAGTACCAAATAGCTATATAAAATATGAAGACTAAAAAAACCCACTAAAATGTGTTGTATTTCTATGTTGTATAACATTTTTTTTGTGCTGAATTTTGGTACTATATTTTTGTGCTGAATTTTTTTGTCATAAATTTTTTTCTCATTTTTTTTGCTGGATTTTTTTGTACTACATTTTTTGCTCACTTTTTTCGTGCTATATTTTTTTGTACTAGATTTTTTTGTGCTATATTTTTTTGTACTACATTTTTTGTGCTATATTTTTTGTACTAGATTTTTTTGTGCTAGATTTTTTTATACTAGATTTTTTGTGCTAGATTTTTTTGTACTAGATTTTTTTGTTGTATTCTTAAAAAAACAAAAGGGGTGCCATATGTCATTTTCACTCCTATTTATAAGGACCAAAATGTCCTTCCTTCCTACTTATTAGGAGTGTCACATGTTATCATCACAATCCTTCTTAGGCTACTTGGACAAAATCCAATTTTTAGTGGATCCTTCCCCTCACTCCTCATTAATAATAGATTATCTTGTATTATATATAGTGTTTAACAAATCAATAAGATCATCGAGTTTAATATTCTGTCATGGTATCACGAGTAAAACCCTAAAACTCATTGATGCTTGTTCTTCCTTCCTCACTTCCGCCGGCAACATACTCTCTCTTTATCTCATTTTTCCCTATTTTCATTGGCTTTCGACATCCACCTCGCAATCACTATATCCAATATCAAAACCCACATCCTGGTATGGTATTTCTCGATATCGACCTCTTCGGAACTTTTCAAAATCTACTGCAAAGCATACCAGGTTTATGATCTTCTACAACCCAAGCCTGCTGCAACAACTTCTTCGTATGAAATAGACAAAGAAAGACTTCATCTGAATCTTGGGAACGCCTAGACTCCATTGTCTTGCAATGGATTTATGGTACTGTTTTGGTTAAAAATCTGTTTAAGGATAATGTAACCAAAGTTGTTTGTGAGGTAGAGTGCTTAATTGAATGAAACAAAAAATGAACGACTAATAAAGCAGATGCACGATGATTTATACGAGGAAAAGCCCTTGATCACTAGTATATCGCCGGCACCAAAAACCTCGGGTGGTGAAAACTATCGACCATCTACTATATTAAACAATGAAAATGATGATAACTTCGGATGTTAATCAAGTGTGATACAAGGATTATGATTGCTAAGAGTGTTTGTAAGCTTTCTGCTTGTAGTGTGTGTATGCGAAAAGTGAGATCTCTCTAATAACACTTGATCAACCCCTTTAAAATTAAAGATAACAAGAAATGCGAAAATCATGCTAGTCCACGTTCACTCCCCATGACCGTTGTGGAACAAGCACGTGCAACTCCCATAACGAATGCTTAGCGAGATTTTAGCTTAGATGAAGGTCCTGATACGGATCGTCAGACTTAGAAGATTTCTTGTTTCGGGTGCCGTAACAAGTGCGGAATCCTCGTTGCGACACAAACCGAGCGAGAGAGTAAAATACAATACAAAAATTCAACGATTAAAGTTCAAATGTATTGATTCAGAGAATTTTGGTTACAAGATTTAAACAAGAAGCTCTCGCAAACTCTCTGATGTACTCTACCTCCTCTGTGTGTGCTTTGTGTGTCTTTTATAACAAATCTTATCCACAAGCCCCACGAACCCTTGGACTGAGCCACGAACACTAGGAAGCCCACGAAGAGTCACTCTTCGTGGCTTGACTCTTCGTCTACCATAAGCCTTCGTCGTAAGGGGAAGGACGAACCCTTTGAGGGTTCGTTGATGAGACCCTTCGTGATATATATATATATATATATATATATATATATATATATGACGAACAAGAGTGTTCGCTGATATGGAGAGTCTTCGTCGAACACTTGAAGCCTTCGTCCAGTTTCCTGGTCTTCGTCCACTTGACTCTTCGTTAACAAAGGAAAGGAGTCTTCGTGAGTACACATGCCCAATCCAGTAAATTGGCCCAATATGTATTAGATCACGTATGCAGATTCAATTCTTTCAATAGTTGCATGCATTTGGTCATTTGGTCAAACTACATGACATCATCATGGTAATGTCATGGTGATGTCATGGTGATGACGGATTACGGCTCTTCGTGCTTCGCGTGTCGATCTCTGGGGCGCACGACGGAGGAATGTCGCGACGTCGAGCTTGAACCGAACCGAGTCGTGTCCACATAATGTAAGGACCTGCAAAATTGTCCATAAACGACCCGTAAGTGATAACCCGGACCCCTGAAACCCTAATGTGCATGAAAAACCAAGAAAACAAGAAAATTTGGTTTCACGCGGGCCGCGTAAAACGTAAGCTTATGCTTACGCGGGCCGCATCAACTTAAAGTTGACCGGATAAGTGTTCCGGGCCACGTGTCGCACACGTGGCAGGCCTACATGTGACACACCAGCCCTACACGTAGACTAGGGGCTCTCACGGGCCGCGTAAGACCTATGTTAAGGTTTACACGGGCCGCGTAAAACTTAAAAACTTGCTATAAGTAGCCTGTGCATGGGACTTGCTTCTGTGCTCGAAATCTCACTCTCAAAACGTCCCTATTCTGCTAAAAATGAGTTTTTCAGTAGTGAAACGCTGCTACGATCAAGGGTAATAACTCGATCACTGCTACGATATATTGTCCGATCGATTGAAACCAATCCGATGGATGTTTAAGTGCGGCTCGTATTTGGGCTATACTTTGTCATTCGTCGTGAGGGTTTTGATCTCGTGAGTTATCGTAAATGTTGTATTAAGTTACTGACCTAGTTTCGTATGCATTGCTGTTTAAATTAGGTTATCAGGCTTATAAGTAGGCTAAACTCTGCCCGTCTAAACTTGTAATGTGAGTCATTCTCTTTTTATCAACAATGTTTTACAATACTCCAATTATTTTCAAAAGTTATAATTACAGGGATTAAGTCGTGGTTATCTTGAATCACTGGCAAGTGGGGTATTGTGCACATTACTAATTTCTCACGGTTAGGTTCACCAACCTAACAGTGATAATCATCACTACTTGGGTGAAAGGACCCAAGAGTGGTATGACCATCGTCACCAGGGTGTGACACGCGCCAGATAAAAATAAGATAGTAGCCATTGTAATCGCTCTTATGCTGTAATTTATAACTAATGTGTCGTTTTGTTTAACTTGAATGACTCGCCAGTATTTCCCCGCTGATAAATTATTTTTAAACATGTTTCAGGCGACCTACTGTGAATCAAGGAAAAGTGCTACGGAGCACTAATAAAGCTTGAAGTGGTGGCTCAATTAAATAAATAAACATGTTTTGTAAAATAGGGAAATTTCTCGTGAAATTCCTTTATTGTAAATTACGGGGTTTGTCCCAAATTATGAAATAAAATAATTGGGTATTTTCAAGTTTTAAAAGATCCTGTTAAACTTCCGCTGTCAACTCAAATAATAAAAACCACGGGTTTCTGTCCCGCGGCTCCTGGACCGGGTAACAACGGGACGAGGGCCGTGACAGAAAAAGGTGGTATCAGAGCCACTGATTTAAGCCAATTAAGTATTTAGAAATACTTAATTTTTCAATTTGCCACTCTGTGATTCTGTGAAATTTAATTTGTAAAATATTACTTTTTAATTAGGATTTTGTGTTTTCTCTATATCTGCTAAACAGCATGAATGAGTTTTCTGAAGCTC
>JARYGA010000916.1:10000-90000 GCA_030545235.1 Helianthus tuberosus | reverse complement strand
GTACCCGGGTATTGGGCAAAACTATAAAACATTTGGAACAAGTCAAATGGTAGGTCTAGGGATTTTTCTTAGATTTGTTTCTTGCGTTGGGTCTTGGAAGGGTCCACGGATGCCTTCTAAACCCAAGTCATGAGCCAATTCACAAACCCGTGTTATAGCTATGTTGTAAGGGAATTGTCATGTACCCGGGTATTGGGAAAAACTATAAAAAGTTGGAACAAGTCAAATGATAGGTTTAGGGATTTCTCTTGGATCTGGTTCTTGTGTTGGCTCTTGTAAGGGTCCACGGATGCGTTCTAAACCAAAGTCATGAGCCGATTAACAATCCCGTGTTATAGTTCTGTAGTAAAGGAATTGTCGTGTACCCGGTTATTGGGCAAAACTATAAAAATTTTGGAACAAGTCAAATGGTAGGTCTAGGGATTTTTCTTAGATTTGTTTCTTGCGTTGGGTCTTGGAAGGGTCCACGGATGTCTTCTAAACCCAAGTCATGAGCCGATTCACAAACCCGTGTTATAGCTATGTTGTAAGGGAATTGTCGTGTACCCGGGTATTGGGAAAAACTATAAAAAGTTGGAACAAGTCAAATGATAGGTTTAGGGATTTCTCTTGGATCTGGTTCTTGTGTTGGCTCTTGTAAGGGTCCACGGATGCGTTCTAAACCCAAGTCATGAGCCGATTAACAATCCCGTGTTATAGTTCTGTAGTAACGGAATTGTCGTGTACCCGATTATTGGGCAAAACTATAAAAAATTTGGAACAAGTCAAATGGTAGGTTTTGGGATTTCTCTTAGATTCGGTTCTTGCGTTGGGTCTTTGAAGGGTCCACGGATGCCTTCTATACCTAAGACATGAGCCGATTCACAAACCCGTGTCATAGCTATGTTGTGAGGGAATTGTTGTGTACCCGGGTATTGGGCAAAACTATAAAAATTTGTAACAAGTCAAAAGATAGGTTTAGGGATATCTCTTGGATCCGTTTCTTACGTTGGGTCTTGGAAGGGTCCACAGATGCCTCCTAAACCCAAGTCATGAGCCGATTCACAAACCCGTGTATAGATCTGTTGTAAGGGAATTGTCGTGTACCCGTGTATTGGGCTGAATTATACAAAGTTTGGAAAAGTAAATGGTAGGTATTGGGATTTTTCTTAGATCCGTTACTTTCGTTGGGTCTTGGAAAGGTCCACGGATACGTTCTAAACCCAAGTCATGAGCCGAATAACAAACTCGTGTTATAGTTCTGTTGTAACGGAATTATCGTGTACCCGGGTATTGGGTAAACTAATAAAAAGTTTGGAACAAGTCAAATGGTAGGTTTATGGATTTTTTTAGATCTGGTTTTTGCGTTGGGTCATGGAAGGGTCCACGAATGCCTTCTATACCCAAGTCATGAGCCCATTTAGAAACCCGTGTTATAGCTCTGTTGTAAGGGAATTGTCGTGTACCCGGGTATTGGGCAAAACTATAAAAATTTGGAACAAGTCAAATGGCAGGTCTAGGGATTACTCTTATATCTGGTTCTTGCGTTGGGTCTTGGAAGGGTCCATGGATACCTTTTAAACCCAAGTCATGAGCCGATTCACAAACCTGTGTTATAGCTATGTTGTAAGGGAATTGTCATGTACCCGAGTATTGGGCAAAACTATAAAAATTTGGAACAAGTCAAATGATAGGTTTAGGGATTTCTCTTAGATCCGGTTCTTATGTTGGGTATTGGAAGGGTCCACGGATGGATTCTAAACCCAACTCATGTGCCGATTAACAAACCCGTGTTATAGCTCTGTTGTATGGGAATTATCGTGTACCTGGGTATTGGGGAAAACTATAAAAAGTTTGTAACAAGTCAAATGGTAGGTTTAGGGATTTCTCTTAGATCCGGTTCTTGTGTTGGGTTTTGCAACGATCCACGGATGCCTTCTAAACCCAATTAATGAGCCGATTCACAAACCCATGTTATAGCTCTGTTGTAAGAGAATTGTCGTTTACCCGGGTATTGGGCAAAATTATAACAAGTTTGGAACAAGTCGAATGGTAGGTCTAGGGATTTTTCTTAGATCTGTTTCTTGCGTTGGGTCTTGGAAGGGTCCACAGATGCCTCCTAAACCAAAGTCATGAGCCGATTCATAAACCCATGTATAGCTCTGTTGTTAGAGAATTGTCGAGTACCCGTGTATTGGGCAAAATTATACAAAGTTTTGAAAAGTTAAATGGTAGGTCTTGGGATTTTTATTAGATCCGTTTCTTGCGTTAGGTTTTGGAAGGGTCCACGGTTGCGTTCTAAACCCAAGTCATGAGCCGATTAACAAACCCATGTTATAGTTTTGTTGTAACGGAATTGTCGTGCCCGGGTATTGGGCAAAACTATAAATAGTTTGGAACAAGTCAAATGGTAGGTTTAGGGATTTCTCTTAGATCCGGTACTTGAGTTGGGTCTTTGAAGGGTCCACGGATGCCTTCTATACCCAAGTCATAAGCCGATTCACAAACCCGTGTTATAGCTATGTTGTAAGGGAATTGTCATGTACCCGAGTATTGGGCAAAACTATAAAAAGTTTGTAACAAGTCAAATGGTAGGTTTAGGGATTTCTCTTAGATCCGGTTCTTGCGTTTGGTCTTGGAAGGGTCCATGGATGCCTTCTAAACCCAAGTCGTGAGCCGATTCACAAACCCGTGTTATAGCTCTGTTGTTAGAGAATTGTCGTTTACCCGGATATTGGGCAAAACTATAACAAGTTTGGAACAAGTCAAATGGTAGGTCTAGGGATTTTTCTTCGATCCGTTTCTTTTGTTGGGTCTTGGAAGGGTCCACGGATGCCTCCTAGACCCAAGTCATGAGCCGATTCACAAACCCCTGTTATAGCTCTGTTGAAAGGGAATTGTCGTGTACCCGGGTATTAGGCAAAACTATAAAAAGTTTGGAACAAGTCAAATGGTAGGTCTTGGGATTTTTCTTCGATCCGTTTCTTTCGTTGGGTCTTGGAAGGGTCCACGGATGCCTCCTAAACCTAAGTCATGAGTCGATTCACAAACCCGTGTTATAGCTGTGTTGTAAGGGAATTGTCGTGTACCCGGGTATTGGGCAAACTATAAAAATTTGGAACAAGTCAAATGGCAAGTTTAGGGATTACTCTTAGATCCGTTTCTTGCGTATGGTCTTGGAAGGGTCCACGGATACCTTATAAACCCAAGTCATTAGCTAAATCACAAACCCGTGTTTTTTTTTACTATCTGATCGAGGTTCTCAGCATTGAAAAATCTTCGTAAACTAAATCACACGTTTATATGTTGACATTTAAGAGATATACGGTCAAGAAAATCAAGAGCAATGTGAAATATATGCGGATTAGACACCAAAAAATAAACACTCAAAAAATGGCTACAATTTAAGGAATGTGTTTAGTGACGGCATTAGATTCCTAATTGATGGAGAAAGGTCTAGTGGCAAGAAAAGCTGTTTCCAGGAGGTTGTCAAGTGTTTTCGCTCGACGATTCCATTCTTGGGTGGTTGGTTTGCCTTTGTTCCTATAACTCGAATCCTAGCCCGGTATATCCCATTTTAGTTTTACACCATTGTGAACCTTACGCCTTTCTTACTTTCTGATCGAGGTTCTCGACATTGAAAAATCTTCGTAAACTAAATCACACGTGTATATGTTGACATTTAAGAGATACACGGTCAAGAAAATCAAGATCAATGGTGATATATATGCGCATTAGACACCAAAAAATAAACACTCAAAAAATTGCTACAATTTAAGGAATGTGTTTAGTGATGGCATCAAATTCATAATTGATGGAGAAAGGTCTGGTGGCAAGAAAAGCTTCTTCCAGGAGGATGTCAAAAGTTTTCGCTCGACGATTCCATTCTTGGGTGGTTGGTATGGCCCTTGTTCCTGTAACCCGAATCCTAGCCCGGTATATCCCATTTTAGTTTTACACCATTGTGCACCTTACGCCTTTTTTACTCCCTGATCGAGGTTCTCGGCATTGAAAAATCTTCGTTAACTAAATCACACGTGTATATGTTGACATTTAATAGATATACAATCAAGAAAAATCAAGAGCAATGGTTATATATATGCGGATTAGACACCAAAAATAAACACACAAAAAATGGCTACAATTTAAGGAATGTGTTTAGTGACGGCATCAGATTCCTTATTGATGGACAAAGGTCTGGTGGCAAGAAAATCTGCTTCCAGGAGGTTGTCAAGTATTTTCGCTCGAGGATTCCATTCTTGGGTGGTTGGTTTGGCCCTTGTTCCTGTAACTCGAATCCTAGCCCGGTATATCCCATTTTAGTTTTACACCATTGTGAACCTTACGCCTTTCTTACTCTCTGATCAAGATTCTCGGCATTGAAAAATCTCCGTAAACTAAATCACACATGTATATGTTGACATTTAAGAGATATACAGTCAAGAAAATCAAGAGCAATGGTGATATATATGTGGATTAGACACCAAAAAATAAACACTCAAAAAATGGCTACAATTTAAGGAATGTGTTTAGTGACGGCTTCAAATTCCTAATTGATGGAGAAAGGTCTAGTGGCAAGAAAAGCTGCTTCCAGTAGGTTGTCAAGTGTTTTCACTCAAAGATTCCATTCTTGGGTGGTTGGTTTGGCCCATGTTCCTGTAACTCGAATCCTAGCCCGGTATATCCCATTTTAGTTTTACACCATTGTGAACCTTACGCCCTTTTTACTCTCTGATCGAGGTTCTCTGCACTAAAAAATCTTCGTAAACTAAATCACACGTGTATATGTTGACATTTAAGAGATATACAGTCAAGAAAATCAAGAGCAATGGTGATATATATGCGGATTAGACACCAAAAAATAAACACTAAAAAATGGGTACAATTTAAGGAATGTGTTTAGTGACGGCATCAGATTCCTAATTGATGGAGAAAGGTTTGGTGGCAAGAAAAGCTGCTTCCAGGAGGTTGTCAAGTGTTTTCGCTCGACGATTCCATTCTTGGGTGGTTGGTATGGCCCTTGTTCCTGTAACTCGAATCCTATCCCGGTATATCTCGTTTTAGTTTTACACCATTGTGCACCTTACGCCTTTTTTACTCTCTGATCGAGGTTCTCGGCATTGAAAAATTTTCGTAAACTAAATCACACGTGTATATGTTGTGATGTGTGCAAAATGAAACATATAAATTACATCAAATGAGGCATAAAACTAACCTTTTTTTAGTACTAATGTTGGAAAAAGTGTGCTTTTATCTTCCTTTTGTATTTTCAGGATTAAATGAGCTCAAATGAACAAAAGAAGCAAAAAATACAGGTAAATCTAACACAAATACAAGAAAAGGAATAAACGTGGCATGCCCGACCCCTCGACAGCATCTCCCCAAGCAAAACCAAGACAACATAAGACTGAACACGCCCCGTGCTCAGTGAGCACGTAGGCGTGCCCAAGTGTCTGCAGAAAAGACAAAGTTGTAGAAGCTTCTATTTCCCAACACGGGGGCGTGTCCAGCGGACACGGGGCCGTGGTCAACGCAAAGATTCGCAGAATCTGAGCAAATCTTGAAAGTACAGATACGCTTCTGCACACGGAGCCGTGCCCAGCGGACACGGGGGCGTGGTCAACTAATGCAGACAAACTGCAATTAATGAAGAAAGAGAAGATGGGTGGACACGGGGCCGTGCCCAATGGACACGGGGCCGTGTCCGGGCTTCTGCTGCAGGCTATAAATAGGGGTGCTTGGCTCACTTGCAAATCATCCCTTGACAAACCACCTCTCTCACACTTCACCCACCCTCCACCACCATCACAACCCACATCCACCACCATCATCCATCATCCATCATTGAGTGTGTGTAGTAGTCTCGGGATCCAAGATTGATAGTAAGAGTTCTTGACAATCAAAGGCCATGTTTGCCTAAGTCTCTTACATCACTTGGTAAAGACAAGCATTTAGTGTAATACTTTTGTTTTTTAATCTTTTCGTACTTTTTATTTGGTTTTGTATTAATGACATTAATAACTAGTTTCTTATGTTGAAGATGAAACTTCCTTATCATTTGTCTGTGGTGTCTTGGCGTTATTTTAATGTCTATATAAAATAAAAGATTTACACCATTCATATCTCTACGGTCTATATAGAGATATGTTGGCTACCTGGTCGGGGGTTAAGAGAATGGTTTGGTAAGGTTCTTGCCTTGTTCAGTGTATAGATCATGCAAGGACCTGGGTCAAGCTTACTAGGACCTCCTTTAATACCCACTGGTATTGGATGGCGGGGTTGCGATTAGCTTGATCCCCTCAGATGTAAACTACTATTATTACATTAACCCGGCAACTTGGGATTGTATCCCTGCTGACTCAAACCACTTAGCCGAGGGTAACGTCACCTTCAAAAGAGGGGCCTACCACATTACGCATTAATAACTCAATTAATTATCTTCCAATATTCCGACCCTTTAGGATTGTATCCTTGCTGACGCAAACTATTAGGTTGAGGGTAACGTCACTTTCAAAAGAAGGGCCTACTACTATAACTAAGATAATCTCTTAAAAAGTGCAAAAGTGCGAAATTCATCAAAGGTTACACTAAAGGCGAGTCGGATCCAAGTGATTCATCTTGTCTCTCTGTTTTTATTTTTATTATCAACAATTTTAGTTAGTTTCATTTTCATGTTTAAAACCTTTTTCCAAACTTTTGATTTGATTAGACGTTGAGGATAAACCAGTACTAAAAGCTCTTGTGTCCTTGGACGGCCTCGGTATCTTACCAACACTATACTACGCCCACGATGGGTGCACTTGCCCATGTGTGTGTGCTTAAGTGTTAGTAGAATATCATGTTTTATAAATTTAAAACTTGATTTACGTGTTAGAAAAGGGCTAAAATATAGATACAAAATATATCACACCTAGCACCGAACCAAGTTTTTGGCACCGTTGCCGGGGACACAAGGATTTTAAGAAAGTTAGGAATCAACGGCCTAATCGTTTTTCTTATTTTTCTGTTTTTTTAGAATTTTTCTTAAATTTTCTATTTCTGCAGAAGCTCCGCACGGGCCGTGCCCGCTGAACACGCCTCGTGCCCAATCTTTGGTACTGGCAATCCTGTTTTAAGTCAGACAGTAGCTGAACATGGGGCCGTGCCCACTGAACACGCCCCTTGCCCAAGCTACAGATACTGAAAACAGAGCCGTAAGATCCCGACGGTTGGTAATTTCTGACACGATCATGAGCGATACTGATAATTTTTACTCTCGCTCCTCTTATGGTACGTGGTGTCAAATATGTGGTGGCCCTCATGAGGAATTAAAATGTTATTTTTTAAATTATAAGCCCCACTATATAGACCCATTGTTTTCCTGTAGCCTTAAGAGGGGCGGAAGTAAAAATAATCCCTATCTCTCCCTTGAATGCTCTCAATCGTCCCTTCTAGATGAAATGCTCCTTGAGGAATTCTTTCAGCTAGAAGAACTAATTCTCCGATGGATAAAACTACTTGAGATGGACATGACTAATTCATCTCAATACGACCTCCAAGAAGAATTATTGAGATCGCATTCAGATAATAACAACATCGTTGCTCCCGAAATCACCTCTAACTCTTGTGAAGACTTGAGCGATAGTCGTCCCTGTGTCGATTGTGCCGTGAAGGACTCCCCATCAACTTCGTTCGATGCACACATAGACCTGAGCGATTCGACATACACCTTCTTTAACGAGAGCCCGAGAAAGGGTTGGACTTGTCCACCTACATTTAGCATAGGAATCACCCTTACGGATAACCTCTTGCGTTCTCATCTAAATCTAGAAAAACTAAGGTATCTAAGGCACTTCGGTGTTGTTCCGTCCAATAAGGAACCACCCGATCCGGATAAATTCCTTAAAATTAAACAAAACTTCATAAACAGCCTTTAGACACAGGGCCGTGTCCGGGTCAGCACGCCCCCGTGTCCACCAAAAGATTCCCGTCTGACTTTCGGTCAGAATACGGACAAACTGTGTCAGAATCTTGTCTGCACACGGGGCCGTGTCCAGCCGACACGGGGCCGGGTCCAACATGCTGTCGTTTTCTATAAATGCAGCCAAGATTCCTGCACATTTGGACCACTCCAAAGACAGAGATTTGGTGGGATCTTCACACATACCATCCTAGGTATATTCTAAAGAAGGTTCCCAACAACCATATTATCTTTTCTACTTTTGTCTATTGCCTTCTTCTTCATTTTTACCTCAACACCTCCATTAAAGCTTCAAATCACCATGGTTTCAAGCTTTATTGAGATGTTTGCTAGATTTTTATTTAAGGAATCTTGTCAAAAATAAGTTTTACAACATTGTTTTAAGTTATTTTTGGTCAAAAATGCTTCAAAAGTCAGAAAAATAATTTGAAACTCCAAGATTCCTTTTTCCAAAAATCTGAAGACAGATGAACACGGGGCCGTGCTCGTTAAGCACGGGGCCGTGTCCGAGGTACTGTTACATTAAAATGAGCTCTTTTCGGTTTGTTTTCTTAGTATGTCGAGCAGAAACAGTGGAACATCTTCGTCACACTCCAAGAGCAACTGTCAAGGGAGAAGGTTATCGGTGGAAGACTCCCTCATCAATTATGTATATGCCTTGAGAGAGGCTATAGATGAGATAACGGGGGTTGAGGAAGCTTTGGTCGACCGTATTAATCATTTATCGGTGAGGCTAGAAGGATGTCTTAGAGAGGTCCACCTTTTGCACCAAAGGATGAACGTTCTCTCTTCTCCTCCTTTGGTACCAATCATTACCCAAAGGGCATGGAATTTGGGGCCAGAAGTTATCTTACCAGCCGAATGGTACGCCATGAATGCGGGTCCCACTCAAGACGTACTCCATGGGGTCCAAGTTGCCGCCGCTCCTCCCCCACAAGATGTTGGGGAAAATGAGCCTGCATTCTTCCTCCCAAAAGAGATAGAGGAGTGGCTCAACGACATTTAGAGGACACCTCTCGGCTCTGAGTTCAACGATACCTACCAAATATCGGAAAGCTATTTCCGGGATTTTGATATTCCTATAATAAGGGTAGAACTCGTTAAGATGATTTCGTGTATCACTTGACCTAACTATCTTAAGAAATTTTTAGCTTTCTATTTTTCCTTACTTTTCTAGGACTTAATGTAACTCTCTTTTTAATGAATGATGGTTTTCAAATTATTTGGTGTTTGGATGATGTTGTAATGGATAAAACACACTCTGGATGGTGAAGGATACTAAGGAAAGCTTGAACCAAAGCCCCATGCAAAAAAAACAGAGCCTCCCGACAATTTTTCTTCATTACAGCAAGTTCGACATGGGGTCGTGCCCGGCCAACACGGCCCGTGCTAAAGGATCTGTAGGAAAATGCCCAGTTCAGTTATCCGGATACGGGGCGTGTTCACTGAACACAACCCCGTGTCCAGCCTTCTGTTACTTTTTTGTAACTTTGTATTTGTAAGTCCCGTGTAACCGGATCTTTCAATGATATCAAACAACACCAAGTTTGTGCGGAATCCAAACTTGATGTGATTCAAGAATAAATCGAAAAATATGAAAATACGAAGAACACAATACCGAATCACTTTCAAACTTGCACACGTTCTATTACTTGAATAAGCAAAACGTCTGGTACAAGTTGACACCAAGATCGCCTCCCTCTCTGGCTCTCTAGAATTTCTATATCAATGGAGGTTCCTAGAGGTTCAAACCCTAAAACAAGTTAATAACTTGTTTATATACTAGACAAGCCCACTTCCCACATGGGCTCCCCTTGGGCCTGCTTGGCCCACATGGCCTAAAGCTTGGCCCAAGTGACCTATAAAGGTCCACAACCTCATATAAACTAACCCGGTAAGGCCCAGTTCATAACCATAGCCCGTTGTATTAATTTGATGCGTCAGTCTCACACTTTAGGGCCTAACAATCTCCCCCTAGACTGATGCCATCAAATTGTCTTCATAATATGGAATCAGCAACGTCTTCAACGAAGTCTATGGTTGTCGCTATGCTGCAGTTGTAAAAGTTCTTGACTTCTGAACTCTCAGCACTGGGTCTCTTTCTTCAGCTTTTGTGGTTAGCTTCATATCAGGATCACGATCAGCTTTGCTTGAAATATCTTTGTCAAAAAGAATGTGAGAGGAGGATTCTCAGCAGCTCTTTTCTTCTTCAATCTTTGTCTTTCAAGCAGGTTCACGGTACTTCTTCAAATGTACTTTCACTGTCAGACGGCTTTTCGTATCCGGTTCTTCTGACTCAGGTACATCTTGTTGTTGTGCTGCTTCAGGCTTCTTCAGCAACTAACAGCATCTCAGTTTCATCAACCCCTGTTCTTGATTGAAATCAAGTTCTGCACATGCTCACAAACTCATAAGCAAACATTTCTTATGCAACAGGGAGAGTACCACATGAACACTAGGTACATGAAATTTCACAATTTAAATTCTTTTAACTTTTGATGATCAGTCAAATCTTCAAGAACGGTTACATTTTTAATTTTAAGAAAAACAATTAAACACTCTATTTTTGGATTTTTTGGTTTTATAGAAAAGCAAGACACTATTTTTGTATTTTTGTATTTTTATTTTATTATTATTTTTTTTAATATTAAGAACTAGAAACAAATAAAAACTCAAAATATAAACAACTACCATAATATACAATTACAATTGCAATGGGATCAAAATTCGTTCTCAAGCAGACTAAGGAACACTTTTCAGTACGAGTCTAATCAAACTGGTCTATGCGATTGCCAATATGTTTATCCACTTAAACTTTAACGCTCAACTTTCAATTTTTCAACTTCGTGATAAGCTTTAGGGTATATTATACTATTATACCCGTGTGTTCCATTCCAAGGCATACCCCCGCGATCAAGGTAAGCACAACGATTCATCGTAGCAGGTGAGTATACTGATGTCATCCTTTAAGATATCCTGACTGTGTCTAGGTCTGCATATAATCTGTTTTATCATGTTTTGATTTCTTAACAATGAACACCCAAATAAATACTAATCAAATCCTGGAAATATAAACAGCACACTCTATCATGCAAGTATCTTCCCTACCACATATTTCACAAGTCCAATCCAGATTTCTGAAATCTTAACTGGGAATAGGTTGAGAAGAGAACAGAATAGATCTTTTGCAGAGATGGTATAATATACAGATCAAATGAGTTTTTCTCAGTTTGATATAGGTTTCTTGGGTTTCTTTTGGGCACTTGAGGGCCTCTTTCGGGTGTATTAGATCTATAGCGCGACAACGTACAGCTAGGTCAGCATGTATCTGGATGCAGCAGAAGCTGTCGTTGCCTAGCACCTCCAGGTCAGCATATATCTGGATGCAGCAGAGGAGGTACACGAGTTTTTCAGAGAAGATTTCAGAATCAGATCAAAATTGTGTGTATCGGGACAACATACAGACATTCAAATAGAAATGAGCTAATTCCAAGTGACTTTCTTTCCTGGGTTCATGTACAATTTTAGTTCTGAACAGAAGGACAGCCAAGATATCCCCGGATGATTCAACAATATAAAGACCCGAAACCTCAGATGTTGGCTATCTATCAACGCAAGATTTAAGACCATAAAATCATACGCCGTTGGTATGTTACCCACATGGTACATAGTTCGTTATGTTTATATCACTTAGTATCTTTTATCATGCTGAGCGTCAAGCCTATCGACATATCGCAGTAGATCCTAGTCTTTTCAGCTATGGCACCTTACATGTGTTAGTCAAACCCTTTAACACGAACATTTATTTCACTTCCCATATCATGCAATCTTTCTTTTTGGCTTTTTCATTTTTCAAATGTTTTTGTATTTTTCTCATTTTCTCCCCCTAAAACAATACATATTTACAGCAAACTCTTTTTGTATTTTCTGAGTTTTCTCCCCCTAAACTCTATATCTATCTATATGTTCCTCTCCCCCCCTAAATTTGTGCATAAATCTTGTATTTTTGCGCAAATTTACCATTTACTAGAGAAAGGACAATTCATATACAAAGTATAAACTAAGAAAAAGAGAGAAAAATATTTTTGCTTAACCGTTCCGTCATTAGATTGAAGACTAATCAAATGCAAATCAAAGTACTGAATTTAAACGGTACCTTTTGCTGATTATTTCTTACTTCTGTTATCTCCTCCAAAGGAAACATATCATCTGTAAAAAAAATTTAAACTTTTTGCAACAGAGAAATGTTACCGTTTTATCTCTGGAACAACCGCTATCAACATTCCAGAGATTGTCAACAGCTCCTCCTTGGTTGTTCCTGAAAAAGTAAGGAGATTAGTAAGACATGGGTACCCAGGCCATCGTGGTCCTGGGATTTCCTGAAGCATCAAAATAAGACACTTCCTTTAAACATAAGTCCCCTTTAGTTTCAAGGATTGGAGACGTTGCTGCCTTGGATTTGGGTTTCCAAATCTGTTTTGGTTTAACAAACATGTTTGTTGCCTTTGGTTGAGCAACTTTAGCTGTTTCAGGTTTGTTAGTTTTAGAAACACGTTTTTGTTCCTGAAAAGCTTTGCGTTTGTTTTTGGCAGCGTTCCAATCCCCATCAGAAGGTTTAACCTTAGGATTCACATTCTTCATTGCTTTAGGTGAAGATACCTTCATTGGCTTAGAATGGTAGTTATCCTTTGATGTAACCCTCTGATTTTGCATATAATAGGGTACATAGGGACGATGTGTGCAGTTTCGAGCAATGTGACCAGCAATGCCGCAAATGAAGCACGTTTGTCTCTTTATGTAGAAAGCATTCTGATCAGCTGGATTTGCTCTTGCAGGCCCTGAAGGACGAACCGGTCCTTTCTGTGCTTGTTTTTGTTGCACATTTCTTGCAGACGACAATGAATTTGGATGTCTATACTTATCGTTTGCAGGGGCCTTCTGTGGTTGAGATTTCTTTTGATTCTTTTTGTTTTGATTAGACTGCATATCTTGTTCAGAAATCTCACCAGTCTTTCCGAAAGCTTTGTTAGCACAGTCAAATGCATATTTTTCACATTTCCCATTACTGACTGGCTTAACAAAGGAATTTTTCACAACACGGGCCTTTTGAGGACTATTGCTGCCCGTTGAGGACTGTGGAGAGCCTGCTTGTCGATGTTTAGGCTTCTTCTTTCCGCGTCCTTTACTTGCTCGCTTCGGATCTTGTTGCCTGATCTGAACCTTTTCATCACTAACCGAAGGTTCAGATTGTTCAGCTTGTGCACTTGGAGCCTTGTTCACATTAGTCTTCTCTTCATCCTTTATGTCATCAGCTTTGACAGAATCGGAGAGTTCTGGTTTGTTGGATGAAATACCAGAAACTTTAGCAGAAACTTCAGCTGAAACATTTGACAAATTTTCAGCACAAGACGGTTCTGCACATGACATCCTTGAGCTGAATTCACTAGAATCAACTGATTCCAATTTCTCAGAATCAGCTGCTTCAGGTGATTCGCGTTTGGAATCAGATGGTTCAGCCGGCTCATTCGTTTTATTTGCCGATTCAGTCTCTCTTACACAAGCATCAACGTTTTCGCCCACACCATCAGGCCTGACATTCTTCATCATAGATTGTAAAAATGAGCCAAAAATGTCACACACATGAGAACTTGACGCTTGTTCATCTTCAACGACACCTTCAACTTTAACTTCATCTGCAAGGGAAGACGAAGCATTAGGATCAAAAGTACCCTTTGAAACAAGATTTACCGAAGGAGTCGCTCCTTTATCAACAGGTCTGCTGTTGATTGATGACTTATTAGTTTTAGGACCGTAAGCCATCTTGTTCTCATTCATCAATTCCTCCTCAGTCATGGGTAAATATGTGTAGTTGTCATTATAAGGAGGAGGAACTTGATTGAATCCCAAACCACGCCCTTTGTTTTCCTTGTATGCGAGCTGTTGATTACACAAGTTTTTGACTAAGTTACTGGAAGAATCAAATTTCTTAATATTAAGCTCATTAATTTGATATCTATCTCTGATATCTTCCAGTTCCTTAGTCACAGCGCACAGTTTCTCCTGAACATATAAGAGTTGAGATGATTTCACACTAACATCATCCTTGAGTTTGACGATGTCTTTACGCTGAGCTTCAATTTTATCTTTATAAAGCTTTTCATTCTTTGATAAAGTAAAATTTTTATTCTTTATATCATTGTAATTTTGAATTAGCTCAGCGTTATGTAACCGAGATGCCTCATTTCTTTCTCTACACTCAGGAGTGCAAAAGACAGAAAGTATCTCTTCACGTTCTTTAGTAATTTCTCGAGCCAGGGGTTTCTTAAACATAAATGCTGAATTTTGTGTGGATGAGCAAGCAGCAGCAGATGTGTTGCCTTGAGTAGAGTGCTTGTCAGCATTGTCATATGATTTGATGAGTGAAATTAGCTCATCTGACTTCATTTTGTAACAGGCGCAGTCAGTTGTCACTAATATCTGATTAACATTGCGAAACCAACTACAGTTCGCCTGATCTGGAATCCCTTTTATAGCATCCAGAAGCTTTCTGTTGCTCATGCGAGTAGACACCACCATCTCTGCCTTCTCCATTTTAGAGAGCAGTTCAGCAAACTTCACCGTATGATTAACTGAATCCTTCGAATTCCTGCTCAAGCATCTCTCTTTTAGAAGACATTTTAAGATATGATTCCCAAAAATGTGCGCTTTTAACTATATCCTCAACACAAGCCCAAAGCGAGAACCTGTATACTCGCTAATTCAAACCCTATGCACGCGATTGACTGAATCCGTTTTCTGAACCGCACCTCGAAAATCTGTCAAAACCGTTATCACAAACAAACTCCTTTTTTTTTTATTTATAAAATAGGATATAATATAAACTATTATAATTAAACAATAATAATAATTATTATTATAACAATGATTGACTTATGATAACCTAATGATTGATCATTATTATTAATATAATTGATGGAATGATTATCCAATGATTAGACAATGATTAGATAATGATTATAAGATTACTATAAAGCTCACAATCAAAACAACATCGCAGATATTTTTCACACGATAAAACCTTTTCCCGACACTCAATCTGTCACAAAAAAACTACCCTTCTCTTTAACTTTCCTTTTACCCGACAATTTCCTTTTCTTAAAACCGTCACAAAATACCCTTTGTTTCTTATTAGCGGTGGGTGTACTAGGATGATTAATGGTGATCGAAGATATGAGACAAATGACGAAGATGATGTCGGAGCTCGTTCGATGATAATGGTGTCGGGTGACGGTGACAGTTTGTCGGAGACGAAGAAGAAGATAGTTGAAGTTGTAGTGGTGAACCGGAGTGATGATGACTGTGATGTTGTTATCGATAAACTTGCAAACCAACAGTGATGATAAACGGTGGTCGGAGAAGAACCGGTAGCCGGAGATTATGAAGACGGTGGTGGTCGCCGGAGTGTGCGGTGAACAACGGAGGGTGATAGAGGTTGTCGAAGGTTCTGATGTCGATCAAAGATGAAGATGATGTGCAGTGGTGAACGGAGTTGTGGTGGATGTTTAATGGAGGTCCGACGGTGTCCGGTGGTAAATGGTGATCGGAGGATGGCGGACGATAGCGACTCGAGAGCTTGAAGACGACAACTCGAAATCAGACTAAGGAACGTGGTTGCGAGTCGGATGAGTCGAAACCAAAGCAGGACGAGTCGAAACCAAATCAGAATGAGCCGAAACCGTAGATGGTTGCGAGTCGAAACCGTAGATGATTGCGAGTCGAAACCAAACAGGATGAGCCGAAACGGTGGTTGCTACTCGAGACCTTTAAAGTGATGAAGATTCGAAACAAAGATGATTGCGGTTGCGACTCAAAATCTGATGAGAGTCGGAACGATGATGAATATGATGAACGTGTGGACTCGTAACTGTGGTTGCGAGTCGGAGAAGGTATGAGGTGGACTCGAAATCTCTGTTGCGACTCTAATGTGGTAACTCGAAACCGTGATTGAAGAAACCTGATGAATGAAGCTTGGTGACGAGTCGAGACTGTGAAACCGTGAAGAATCGAAACCGGCAATTAAGATGGACTCGAGATCTCGGTTGCGACTCGGAACCGTGTTGTTGACTTGAGAACTAAGATGAATTGGAGCTCTGGTTGCGACTCAGAAGATGATGACTCGAAACCGTTGAAAGCTCCTTTACACGTCAAGGAAGTTGTAAACAATTTTGAATTTCCAATTTTTAAAAAAGGAAACAAATAATTTTAAGCAAACTTTTTTTTTTTGAACGGCCAACAGAATTAATCCCGAGCACTCTTGGGGCACCCACTGGACAAACGGAGTACTTCGAGAGTAACCCGAGTCCGCCACCAATTCCGGGGAAAACCCGGTAACCCACCCGCCCGTATGCACGACAGTGAAATTACCAGTAAAACCCGTTTGGCTCAAGGATCCAACCCAGGTTTCCCTGGGTCTCCTATCATTGCCCACCAGTGCCTCACTCTGCACCAAGTGAGAGTCGAACCTGCATCTCTCAAGAGAAATGTAAACCCTCCACAACTTGATCTAAAGATCATTGGCCATTTTAAGCAAACTAATCAACCAGATTTTTCGAAAAAGTTGGGATTGATTAAATCATTTTTCAAACTTATCGAAAAAAATTCAAATCTTAACAACTTTAGAAAAATCAAAGACACCAAAATCCACTAATTTTTGATAGAATTTCGATGAACACTACGAAGAACACGAAGAACACCGAACCAAAAATTACGAAAAACTTGAATCTTTGATATCACACCGAGCCTAGAAACAGGTTCTTAAGGCTCTGATACCACTTGTAAGTCCCGTGTAACCGGATCTTTCAATGATATCAAACAACACCAAGTTTGTGTGGAATCCAAACTTGATGTGATTCAAGAATAAATCGAAAAATATGAAAATACGAAGAACACAATACCGAATCACTTTCAAACTTGCACACGTTCTATTACTTGAATAAGCAAAACGTCTGGTACAAGTTGACACCAAGATCGCCTCCCTCTCTGGCTCTCTAGAATTTCTATATCAATAGAGGTTCCTAGAGGTTCAAACCCTAAAACAAGTTAATAACTTGTTTATATACTAGACAAGCCCACTTCCCACATGGGCTCCCCTTGGGCCTGCTTGGCCCACATGGCCTAAAGCTTGGCCCAAGTGACCTATAAAGGTCCACAACCTCATATAAACTAACCCGGTAAGGCCCAGTTCATAACCATAGCCCGTTGTATTAATTTGATGCGTCAGTCTCACACTTTAGGGCCTAACAGTATTACTGGCAATCTGAACACAGGGCCGTGCCTGGACACCACGGGGCCGTATCCAGTTGCCCAGTAACACATAATTTTGTTTTAACACACCTTTTACACATTCAATCAACCTAAAAACTTATTTTTGGGACACATTGAGGACAATGTGTAATTTAAGTGTGGGGGCATGCTAAAACCTTGAATTTTGCAAGTCCTAACTACAATCCTTACACAAAACTCTATTGGAACCGCTAATCACCCCAATTTTTTTCAAAAACTTTTTCGTTTTTTTTACTTGTCTTGGTTTAATTTGGGAATAACAAGTTCTAAAAAGGTTATATTTTTACTAATTTACAACCGATAGCGTCGTGATAAAAAGAACCAACATAAGAAAATTATGAAAAGGCATTACAAATCTAGTTAAAATTTGATTATATATACTTGATCACATTAAAAACCCATTCCCACAAAAAGTGAGTTTTGAGCCTTTATTGAGCATACAAATACACATCTTTAGATTAAATGCTCTTCTTTCGTTTCTTGTGTGAATAGCCGCTTGGTTTCTTACGACTCTAGAACTTGCCATGACGATACATTCCCGGTCCTTACCAACTAAAACCAAAGTAAGTAAATGATGGAGGCATTAGGACTAACCCTTTTTCTTTCAACACCATTATTTTTTTTACCACCTACCTAAAATCCCCCTAGTTATCCCCTTTGAGCCTAAACCTTTTCATTTCTTTTCCCAAAACAAACACCCTTTACCCACCAAAACCTTTTTCATTTTAAACCCTTTATTTTAGTAACAAAGCTCGATTTTCTTGTGACATCCTTATGAAAAAAAATGATGAAAAAGAAGAAAATAAAAAATGAAGTTAGCAATAAACAAACAAGCTCATCAAAAGAAATCTTGTTTGAAAAATGCTTCATTGGAATAAAAAGTCACAAAAACAAAATGTTTTACGAAAACCGACGCTTTTTACGCCTTTTCGCCCTTTTTCTACTAACCACTAGCCCAAAACCACCTACCTTTAACCCAAGCCTAACCCTTCCCCAAAGTCCTCTTGATATTTACAAAGGTTCATAGTTAAAAAGGAGGAGGATTGATTGCTTGGCAAACATATGGTAGAAGTAAGTTCCATGCCGCTCTCGAGTGTTTCACAAAAATACATCTTCGGCCGAGTATTGAGTGATCTCCCGTGAGGTATGTGAACTTGTATATAAATGGAATTTTAAAGAGACATGTTATGCCCAAATAAGTAATTTCTCTTATATAATGTTCTAAATAAATCATAACAAATAGGATTGTAAATAAAATAAAAATCAAACCTAATAAAGAATCTTGGAATCCCGACACTCTATGACAAGCCCAAGACCTTCTCTTCTACCCATTCCATTTGGGTGTGTAAGCCACAAAATAAAGAGTTTTGCTTGAGGACAAGCAAAGATTCAAGTGTGGGGGTATTTGATGTGTGCAAAATGCAACATATAAATTACATCAAATGAGGCATAAAACTAACCTATTTTTAGTACTAATGTTGGAAAAAGTGTGCTTTTGTCTTCCTTTTGTATTTTCAGGATTAAATGAGCTCAAATGAACAAAAGAAGCAAAAATACAGCTAAATCTAACACAAATACAAGAAAAGGAGTAAACGTGGCATGCCCGACCCCTCGACAGCATCTCCCCAGGCAAAAACAAGACAACAGAAGACTGAACACGCCCCGTGCTCAGTGAGCACGGGGGCGTGCCCAAGTGTCTGCAGAAAAGACAAAGTTGTAGAAGCTTCTATTTCCCAACACGGGGGCGTGTCCAGCGGACACGGGGCCGTGGTCAACGCAAAGATTCGCAGAATCTGAGCAAATCTTGATAGTACAGATACGCTACTGCACACGGGGCCGTGCCCAACGGACAGTTTTGTCGTTTGATAGTACAAGATTTGCTCAGATTCTGTGAATCTTTGCGTTGACCACGGCCCCGTGTCCGCTGGACACGCCCCCGTGTTGGGAAATAGAAGCTTCTACAACTTTGTCTTTTCTGCAGACACTTGGGCACGCCCCCGTGCTCACTGAGCACGGGGCATGTTCAGTCTTCTGTTGTCTTGTTTTTGCTTGGGGAGATGCTGTCGAGGGGTCGGGCATGCCACGTTTATTTCTTTTCTTGTATTTGTGTTAGATTTAGCTGTATTTTTTCTTCTTTTGTTCATTTGAGCTCATTTAATCCTGAAAATACAAAAGGAAGACAAAAGCACACGTTTTCCAACATTAGTACTAAAAACAGGTTAGTTTTATGCCTCATTTGAGGTAATTTATATGTTGCATTTTGCACACATCAAATACCCCCACACTTGAATCTTTGCTTGTCCTCAAGCAAAACTCTTTATTTTGTGGCTTACACACCCAAATGGAATGGGTAGAAGAGAAGGTTTTGGGCTTGTCATAGAGTGTCGGGATTCCAAGATTCTTTATTAGGTTTTATTTTTATTTTATTTACAATCCTATTCGTTATGATTTATTTAGAACATTATATAAGAGAAATTACTTATTTGGGCATAACATGCCTCTTTAAAATTCCATTTATATACAAGTTCACATACCTCACGGGAGATCACTAAATACTCGGCCGAAGATGTATTTTTGTGAAACACTCGAGAGCGGCATGGAACTTACTTCTACCATATACTTGCCAAGCAATCAATCTTCCTCCTTTTTAACTATGAACCTTTGTAAATATCAAGAGGACTTTGGGGAAGGGTTAGGCTTGGGTTAAAGGTAGGTGGTTTTGGGCTAGTGGTTAGTAGAAAAAGGGCGAAAAGGCGTAAAAAGCGTCGGTTTTCGTAAAACATTTTGTTTTTGTGACTTTTTATTCCAATGAAGCATTTTTCAAACAAGATTTCTTTTGATGAGCTTGTTTGTTTATTGCTAACTTCATTTTTTCTTTTCTTCTTTATCATCATTTTTTTTTCATAAGGATGTCACAAGAAAATCGAGCTTTGTTACTAAAATAAAGGGTTTAAAATGAAAAAGGTTTTGGTGGGTAAAGGGTGTTTGTTTTGGGAAAAGAAATGAAAAGGTTTAGGCTCAAAGGGGATAACTAGGGGGATTTTGGGTAGGTGGTAAAAAAAAATAATGGTGTTGAAAGAAAAAGGGTTAGTCCTAATGCCTCCATCATTTACTTACTTGGGTTGTAGTTGGTAAGGACCGGGAATGTATCGTCATGGCAAGTTCTAGAGTCGTAAGAAACCAAGCGGCTATTCACACAAGAAACGAAAGATGAGCATTTAATCTAAAGATGTGTATTCGTATGCTCAATAAAGGCTCAAAACTCACTTTTTGTGGGAATGGGTTTTTACTGTGATCAAGTATATATAATCAAATTTTAACTAGATTTGTAATGCCTTTTCATAATTTTCTTATGTTGGTTCTTTTTATCACGACGCTATCGGTTGTAAATTAGTAAAAATATAACCTTTTTAGAACTTGTTATTCCCAAATTAAACCAAGACAAGTAAAAAAAAACGAAAAAGTTTTTGAAAAAATTTGGGGTGATTAGCGGTTCCAATAGAGTTTTGTGTAAGGCTTGTAGTTAGGACTTGCAAAATTCAAGGTTTTAGCATGCCCCCATACTTAAATTACACATTGTCCTCAATGTGTCCCAAAAATAAGTTTTTAGGTTGATTGAATGTGTAAAAGGTGTGTTAAAACAAAATTCTGTGTTACTGGGCAACTGGATACGGCCCCGTGGTGTCCAGGCACGACCCTGTGTTCAGATTGCCAGTAATACAAAGTTACAAAAAAGTAACAGAAGGCTGGACACGGGGGTGTGTTCAGTGAACACGCCCCGTGTCCAGATACCTGAACTGGGCATTTTCGTGCAGATCCTTGAGCACGGGCCGTGTTGGCTGGGCATGGCCCCGTGTCGAACTTGCTGTAATGAAGAAAAATTGTCGGGAGGCTCTGTTTTTGTGCATGGGGCGTTGGTTCAAGCTTTCCTTAGTATCCTTCACCATCCAGAGTGTGTTTTATCCATTACAACATCATCCAAATACCAAATAATTTGAAAACCATCATTCATTAAAAAGAGAGTTACATTAAGTCCTAGAAAAGTAAGGAAAAATAGAAAGCTAAAAATTTCCTAAGATAGTTAGGTCAAGTGATACACGAAATCCTCTTAACGAGTTCTACCCTTATTATAGGAATATCAAAAGCCCGGAAATAGCTTTCTGGTATTTGGTAGGTATCGTTGAACTCAGAGCCGAGAGGTGTCCTCTAAATTTCGTTGAGCCACTCCTCTATCTCTTTTGGGAGGAAGAATGCGGGCTCATTTTCCTCAACATCTTGTGGGGGAGGAGCGGCGGCAACCGGGACCTCATGAAGTACGTCTTGAGTGGGACCCGCATTCATGGCGTACCATTCGGCTGGTAAGATAACTTCTGGCACCACATTCCATGCCCTTTGGGTAATGATTGGTACCAAAGGAGGAGAAGAGAGAACGTTCAACCTTTGGTGCAAAAGGTGGACCTCTCTAAGACATCCTTCTAGCCCCACCGATAAATGATTAATACGGTCGACCAAAGCTTCCTCAACCCCCGTCATATCATCTATAGCCTCTCTCAAGGCGTATACATAATTGATGAGGGAGTCCTCCACCGATAACCTTCTCCCTTGACGGTTGCTCCTAGAGTGTGATGAAGATGTTCCACTGTTTCTGCTCGACATACTAAGAAAACAAACCGAAAAGAGCTCATTTTAATGTAACAGTACCTCGGACACGGCCCCGTGCTCAACGAGCACGACCCCGTGTTCATCTGTCTGCAGATTTTTGGAAAAAGGAATATTGGAGTTTCAAATTATTTTTCTGACTTTTGAAGCATTTTTGACCAAAAATAACTTAAAACAATGTTGTAAAACTTATTTTTGACAAGATTCCTTAAATAAAAATCTAGCAAACATCTCAATAAAGCTTGAAACCATGGTGATTTGAAGCTTTAATGGAGGTGTTGAGGTAAAAATGAAGAAGAAGGCAATAGACAAAAGTAGAAAAGATAATATGGTTGTTGGGAACCTTCTTTAGAATATACCTAGGATGGTATGTGTGAAGATCCCACCAAATCTCTGTCTTTGGAGTGGTCCAAATGTGCAGGAATCTTGGCTGCATTTATAGAAAACGACAGCATGCTGGACCCGGCCCCGTGTCGGCTGGACACGGCCCCGTGTGCAGACAAGATTCTGACACAGTTTGTCCGTATTCTGACCGAAAGTCAGACGGGAATCTTTTGGTGGACACGGGGGCGTGCTGACCCGGACACGGCCCTGTGTCTAGAGGCTGTTTATGAAGTTTTGTTTAATTTTAAGGAATTTATCCGGATCGGGTGGTTCCTTACTGGACGGAACAACACCGAAGTGCCTTAGATACCTTAGTTTTTCTAGATTTAGATGAGAACGCAAGAGGTTATCCGTAAGGGTGATTCCTATGCTAAATGTAGGTGGACAAGTCCAACCCTTTCTCGGGATCTCGTTAAAGAAGGTGTATGTCGAATCGCTCAGGTCTATGTGTGCATCGAACGAAGTTGATGGGGAGTCCTTCACGGCACAATCGACACAGGGACGACTATCGCTCAAGTCTTCACAAGAGTTAGAGGTGATTTCGGGAGCAACGATGTTGTTATTATCTGAATGCGATCTCAATAATTCTTCTTGGAGGTCGTCTTGAGATGAATTAGTCATGTCCATCTCAAGTACTTTTATCCATCAGAGAATTAGTTCTTCTAGCTGAAAGAATTCCTCAAGGAGCATTTCATCTAGAAGGGACGATTGAGAGCATTCAAGGGAGAGATAGGGATTATTTTTACTTCCGCCCCTCTTAAGGCTACAGGAAAACAATGGGTCTATATAGTGGGGCTTATAATTTAAAAAATAACATTTTAATTCCTCATGAGGGCCACCACATATTTGACACCACGTACCATAAGAGGAGCGGGAGTAAAAATTATCAGTATCGCTCATGATCGTGTCAGAAATTACCAGCCGTCGGGATCTTACGGCTCTGTTTTCAGTATCTGTAGCTTGGGCAAGGGGCGTGTTCAGTGGGCACGGCCCCATGTTCAGCTACTGTCTGACTTAAAACAGGATTGCCAGTACCAAAGATTGGGCACGAGGCGTGTTCAGCGGATACGGCCCGTGCGGAGCTTCTGCAGAAATAGAAAATTTAAGAAAAATCCTAAAAAACAGAAAAATAAGAAAAACGATTAGGCCGTTGATTCCTAACTTTCTTAAAATCCTTGTGTCCCCGGAAACGGCGCCAAAAACTTGGTTCGGTGCTAGGTGTGATATATTTTGTATCTATATTTTAGCCCTTTTCTAACACGTAAATCAAGTTTTAAATTTATAAAACATGATATTCTACTAACACTTAAGCACACACACATGGGCAAGTGCACCCATCGTGGGCGTAGTATAGTGTTGGTAAGATACCGAGGCCGTCCAAGGACACAAGAGCTTTTAGTACTGGTTTATCCTCAACGTCTAATCAAATCAAAAGTTTGGAAAAAGGTTTTAAACATGAAAATGAAACTAACTAAAATTGCTGATAATAAAAATAAAAATAAAAACAGAGAGACAAGATGAATCACTTGGATCCAACTCGCCTTTAGTGTAACCTTTGATGAATTTCGCACTTTTGCACTTTTTAAGAGATTATCTTAGTTATAGTAGTAGGCCCTTCTTTTGAAAGTCACGTTACCCTCAACCTAGTAGTTTGCGTCAGCAAGGATACAATCCTAAAGGGTCGGAATATTGGAAGATAATTAATTGAGTTATTAATGCGTAATGTGGTAGGCCCCTCTTTTGAAGGTGACGTTACCCTCGGCTAAGTGGTTTGAGTCAGCAGGGATACAATCCCAAGTTGCCGGGTTAATGTAATAATAGTAGTTTACATCTGAGGGGATCAAGCTAATCGCAACCCCGCCATCCAATACCAGTGGGTATTAAAGGAGGTCCTAGTAAGCTTGACCCAGGTCCTTGCATGATCTATACACTAAACAAGGCAAGAACCTTACCAAACCATTCTCTTAACCCCCGACCAGGTAGCCAACATATCTCTATATAGACCGTAGAGATATGAATGGTGTAAATCTTTTATTTTATATAGACATTAAAATAACGCCAAGACACCACAGACAAATGATAAGGAAGTTTCATCTTCAACATAAGAAACTAGTTAATTATGTCATTAATACAAAACCAAATAAAAAGTGCGAAAAGATTAAAAAACAAAAGTATTACACTAAATGCTTGTCTTTACCAAGTGATGTAAGAGACTTAGGCAAACATGGCCTTTGATTGTCAAGAACTCTTACTATCAATCTTGGATCCCGAGACTACTACACACACTCTATGATGGATGATGGATGATGGTGGTGGATGTGGGTTGTGATGGTGGTGGAGGGTGGGTGAAGTGTGAGAGAGGTGGTTTGTCAAGGGATGATTTGCAAGTGAGCCAAGCACCCCTATTTATAGCCTGCAGCAGAAGCCCGGACACGGCCCCGTGTCCATTGGACACGGCCCCGTGTCCACCCATCTTCTCTTTCTTCATTAATTGCAGTTTGTCTGCATTAGTTGACCACGCCCCCGTGTTCGCTGGGCACGGCTCCGTGTGCAGAAGCGTATCTGTACTTTCAAGATTTGCTCAGATTCTGCGAATCTTTGCGTTGACCACGGCCCCGTGTTCGCTGGACACGCCCCCGTGTTGGGAAATAGAAACTTCTACAACTTTGTCTTTTCTGCAGACACTTGGGCACGCCTACGTGCTCACTGAGCACGGGGCGTGTTCAGTCTTATGTTGTCTTGGTTTTGCTTGGGGAGATGCTGTCGAGGGGTCGGGCATGCCATGTTTATTCTTTTTCTTGTATTTGTGTTAGATTTACCTGTATTTTTTGCTTCTTTTGATCATTTGAGCTCATTTAATCCTGAAAATACAAAAGGAAGATAAAAGCTAACTTTTTCCAACATTAGTACTAAAAAAAAGGTTAGTTTTATGCCTCATTTGATGTAATTTATATGTTGCATTTTGCACACATCACAACATATACACGTGTGATTTAGTTTACGAAAATTTTTCAATGCCAAGAACCTCGATCAGAGAGTAAAAAAGGCGTAAGGTGCACAATGGTGTAAAACTAAAACGAGATATACCGGGCTAGGATTCGAGTTACAGGAACAAGGGCCATACCAACCACCCAAGAATGGAATCGTCGAGCGAAAACACTTGACAACCTCCTGGAAGCAGCTTTTCTTGCCACCAAACCTTTCTCCATCAATTAGGAATCTGATGCCGTCACTAAACACATTCCTTAAATTGTACCCATTTTTTAGTGTTTATTTTTTGGTGTCTAATCCGCATATATATCACCATTGCTCTTGATTTTCTTGACTGTATATCTCTTAAATGTCAACATATACACATGTGATTTAGTTTACGAAGATTTTTTTAATGCCGAGAACCTTGATCAGAGAGTAAAAAGGGCGTAAGGTTCACAATGGTGTAAAACTAAAATGGGATATACCGGGCTAGGATTCGAGTTATAGGAACATGGGCCAAACCATCCACCCAAGAATGGAATCGTCGAGCGAAAACACTTGACAACCTCCTAGAAGCAGCTTTTCTTACCACCAGACCTTTCTCCATCAATTTGGAATCTGATGCCGTCACTAAACACATTCCTTAAATTGTAGCCACTTTTTGAGTGTTTATTTTTTGGTGTCTAATCCGCATATAAATCACCATTGCTCTTGATTTTGTTGACTGTATATCTCTTAAATGTAAACATATACACGTGTGATTTAGTTTACGAAGATTTTTCAATGCCGAGAACCTCGATCAGAGAGTAAAAAAGCGTAAGGTTCACAATGGTGTAAAACTAAAATGGGATATACCGGGCTAGGATTCGAGTTACAGGAACAAGGGCAAACCAACCACCCAAGAATGGTATCTTTGAGCGAAAACACTTGACAACCTACTGGAAGCAGCTTTTCTTGCCACTAGACCTTTCTCCATCAATTAGGAATTTGATGCCGTCACTAAACACATTCCTTAAATTGTAGCCATTTTTTGAGTGTTCATTTTTTGGTGTCTAATCCGCATACATATCACCATTGCTCTTGATTTTCTTGACTGTATATCTCTTAAATGTCAACATATACACGTGTGATTTAGTTTACGGAGATTTTCAATGCCGAGAATCTTGATCAGAGAGTTAGAAAGGCGTAAGGTTCACAATGGTGTAAAACTAAAATGGGATATACCTGGCTAGGATTCAAGTTACAGGAACAAGGGCCAAACCAACCACCCAAGAATGGAATCCTCGAGCGAAAATACTTGACAACCTCCTGGAAGCAGATTTTCTTGTCGCCAGACCTTTCTCCATCAATAAGGAATCTGATGTCGTCACTAAACACATTCCTTAAATTGTAGCCATTTTTTGTGTGTTTATTTTTTGGTGTCTAATCCACATATATATCACCATTGCTCTTGATTTTATTGACTGTATATCTCTTAAATGTCAACATATACACGTGTAATTTAGTTAACGAAGATTTTTCAATGCCGAGAACCTCGATCAGAGAGTAAAAAAGGCGTAAGGTGCACAATGGTGTAAAACTAAAACGGGATATACCGGGCTAGGATTCTGGTTACAGGAACAAGGGCCATACCAACCACCCAAGAATGGAATCGTCGAGCGAAAACACTTGACAACCTCCTGGAAGAAGCTTTTCTTGCCACCAGACCTTTCTCCATCAATTAGGAATTTGATGCCATCACTAAACACATTCCTTAAATTGTAGCCAATTTTTGAGTGTTTATTTTTTGGTGTCTAATCCGCATATATATCAGCATTGATCTTGATTTTCTTGACTGTATATTTCTTAAATGTCAACATATACACGTGTGATTTAGTTTACGAAGATTTTTCAATGACGAGAACCTCGATCAGAAAGTAAGAAAGGCGTAAGGTTCACAATGGTGTAAAACTAAAATGGGATATACCGGGCTAGGATTTGAGTTATAGGAACAAGGGCCAAACCAACCACCCAAGAATGGAATTGTCGAGTTAAAACACTTGACAACCTCCTGGAAGCAGCATTTCTTGCCACCAGACCTTTCTCCATCAATTAGGAATCTAATGTCGTCACTAAACACATTCCTTAAATTGTAGCTATTTTTTGAGTGTTTATTTTTTGGTGTCTTATCCGCATATATTTCACATTGCTCTTGATTTTCTTGACTGTATATCTCTTAAATGTCAACATATACACGTGTGATTTAGTTTACGAAGATTTTTCAATGCCGAGAACCTCGATCAGATAGTAAAAAAAACACGGGTTTGTGAATCGGCTCATGACTTAGGTTTAGGAGGCATCTGTGGACCCTTCCAAGACCCAACGAAAGAAACGGGTCGAAGAAAAATCCCTAGACCTACCATTTGACTTGTTCCAAACTTTTTATAGTTTTGCCTAATACCCGGGTACACGACAATTCCCTTACAACAGAGCTATAACACGGGTTTGTGAATCGGCTCATGACTTGGGTTTAGGAGGCATCCGTGGACCCTTCCAAGACCCAACACAAGTAACAGATTTAAGAAAAATCCCTAGACCTACCATTTGACTTGTTCCAAACTTGTTATAGTTTTGCCCAATACCCGGGTACACGATAATTCCCTTACAACAAAGCTATAACACGGGTTTGTGAATAGGCTCATGAATTGGGTTTAGAAGGCATCTGTGGACCCTTCAAAGACCCAACGCAAAAACCGGATCCAAGTGAAATCCCTAAACCTATCATTTGACTGGTTCCAAACTTTTTATAGTTTTGCCCAATACTCGGGTACATGACAATTCCCTTACAACATAACTATAACACGGGTTTGTGAATCGGCTTATGACTTGGGTATAGAAGGCATCCGTGGACCCTTCAAAGACCCAACGCAAGAACCGGATCTAAGTGAAATCCCTAAACCTACCATTTGACTTGTTCCAAACTATTTATAGTTTTGCCCAATACCCGGGTACACGACAATTCCGTTACAACAGAACTATAACATGGGTTTCTTAATCGGCTCATGACTTGGGTTTAGAACGCAACCGTGGACCCTTCCAAAACCTAACGCAAGAAACGGATCTAAGAAAAATCCCAAGACCTACCATTTAACTTTTCAAAACTTTGTATAATTTTGCCCAATACACGAGTACACGACAATTCTCTTACAACAGAGCTATACACGGGTTTGTGAATCGGCTCATGACTTTGGTTTAGGAGGCATCTGTGGACACTTCCAAGACCCAACGCAAGAAACAGATCTAAGAAAAATCCCAAGATCTACCATTTGACTTGTTCCAAACTTGTTATAATTTTGCCCAATACCCGGGTAAACGACAATTCTCTTACAACAGAGCTATAACATGGGTTTGTGAATCGGCTCATTACTTGGGTTTTGAAGGCATCCGTGGACCGTTGCAAGACCCAACGCAAGAACCGGATCTAAGAGAAATCCATAAACCTACCATTTGACTTGTTACAAACTTTTTATAGTTTTCCCCAATACCCAGGTACACGATAATTCCCATACAACAGAGCTATAACACAGGTTTGTGAATCGGCTCATGAATTGGGTTTAGAAGCCATCCGTGGACCCTTCCAAGACCCAACGCAAGAATCGGATCTAAGAGAAATCCCTAAACCTATCATTTGACTTGTTCCAAATTTTTATAGTTTTGCCCAATTCTCGGGTACATGACAATTCCCTTACAACATAGCTATAACACAGGTTTGTGAATCGGCTCATGACTTGGGTTTAAAAGGTATCCATGGACCCTTCCAAGACCCAACGCAAGAACCAGATCTAAGAGTAATCCCTAGACCTGCCATTTGACTTGTTCCAAATTTTTATAGTTTTGCCCAATACCCGGGTATACGACAATTCCCTTACAACAGAGCTATAACACAGGTTTGTGAATCGGCTCATGACTTGGGTATAGAAGGCATTCGTGGACCCTTCCATGACCCAACGTAAAAACCAGATCTAAGAAAATCCCTAAACCTACCATTTGACTTGTTCCAAACTTTTTATTGTTTTACCCAATACCCTGGTACACGACAATTCCGTTACAATAGAACTATAACACGAGTTTGTTAATCGGCTCATGACTTTGGTTTAGAACGTATCCTTGGACCCTTCCAAGACCCAACGCAAGAAACGGATCTAAGAAAAATCCCAATACCTACCATTTAACTTTTCCAAACTTTGTATAATTCTGCCCAATATACGGGTACACGACAATTCCCTTACAACAGAGCTATACACGGGTTTGTGAATCGGGTCATGACTTGGGTTTAGGAGGCATCTCTGGACCCTTCCAAGACCCAACAGAAGAAACAGATCTAAGAAAAATCCCAAGACCTACTATTTCACTTGTTCCAAACTTCTTATAGTTTTACACAATACCCGGGTACACGACGATTCCCTAACAAGAGAGCGATAATACGGGTTTGTGAATCGGCTCATGCCTTAGGTATAGAAGGTTTCCGTGGACCCTTCAAATACCCAACGCAAGAACCGAATCTAAGAGAAATCCCTAAACCTACCATTTGACTTGTTCCAAATTTTTTATAGTTTTGCCCAATAACCGGGTACACGACAATTCCGTTACTACAAAACTGTAACACGGGTTTGTGAATCGGCTCATGACTTGGGTTTAGAAGGCATCCGTGGACCTTTCCATGACCCAACCCAAGAAACAGATCTAAAAAAATCCATATACCTACCATTTGACTTGTTTCAAACTTTTTTTAGTTTTGCCCAATACCCGGGTACACGGCAATTCCCTTACAACTGAGCTATAACACGTGTTAGTGAATCTGATCAAGACTTGAGTTTAGAAGGCATCCTTGGACCCTTCCAGGACCCAACTCAAGAACCAAATCTAAGAGAAATCTCTAAACCAACCATTTGACTTGTTCCAAACTTTTTATAATTTTGCCCAATACCCGGGTACACGACAATTCACTTACAACAAAGATACAACCCGAGTTTGTGAATAGGCTCATGACTTGGGTTTAGGAGGCATCCGTGGACCCTCCCAAGACCCAACGCAAGAAACAGATCATTATAAAAATCCCTAGTCCTATCATTTGACTTGTTCCAAACTTTTTATAGTTTTGCCCAAAACCCGGGTGCACGACAATTCCCTTACATCAGAGCTATAACACGAGTTTGTGAATCGGCTCATAACTTGGGTTTACATGGTATCCGTGGACACTTCCAAGACCCAATGCATGAACTGAATCTAAGAGAAATCCCTAAACCTCCCATTTGACTTGTTCCAAACTTTTTATAGTTTTGCCCAATACCCGGGTACACGACAATTCCCTTATAAAAGAGCTATAACACGGGTTTGTGAATCGGCTTATGACTTGGGTTTCGAAGTCATCCATGGACCCTTCCAAGACCCAATGCAAGAACCGGATCTAAGAGAAATCTGTGAATCTACCATTTGACTTGTTCCAAATTTTTATAGTTTTGCCTAATACCCGTGTACGCGACAATTCCCTTACATCAGAGCTATAACACGGGTTTGTGAATCAGTTCATGAGATGGGTTTAGAAGGTATCTGTAGACCCTTCCAAGACCCAACGCAAGAACCATATCTAAGAGTAATCCCCAAACCTACCATTTGACTTGTTCCAAAATTTTATAGTTTTGCCCAATACCCGGGTATACGACAATTCCCTTACAACAGAGCTGTAACACAGGTTTGTGAATCGGTTCATGACTTGGGTATAAAAGGCATACATGGACCCTTCAAAGACCGAACACAAGAACCGAATCTAAGAGAAATCCCTAAACCTACCATTTTACTTGGTCCAAATTTTTTATAGTTTAACCCAATACCGGATACACGACAATTCCCTTACAACAGAGATATATCCCGGGTTTGTGAATCAGCGCATGACTTGGGTTTGAAGGCATCCGTGGACCATTCCAAGACCCAACACAAGTACCGGATCTAAGAAAAATCCCTAGACCTACCATTTGCCTTGTTCCAAATTTTTATAGTTTTTCCCAACACCCAGGTACACAACAATTCCCTTACAACAGAGCTATAACACGGATTTGTGAATCTGCTCATGACTTGGGTATAGAAGGCATCGGTGGACCCTTCCAAGACCTAATGCAAGAACCAGATCTAAGAGTAATCCCTAAACCAACCATTTGACTTGTTCCATATTTTTATAGTTTTGCCCAATACCCGGGTACACGACAATTCCCTTACAACAGAGCTATAACACGGGTTTGTGAATCGGCTTATGACTTGGGTATAGAAGGCATCCATGGCCCCTTCCAAGACCCAACGCAAGACCCGAATCTAAGAGAAATCCCAAAACCTACCATTTGATTTGTTCCAAACTTTGTATAGTTTAGCCCAATACCCGGGTACACGACAATTCCCTTACAACAGAGATGTATCCTAGGTTTGTGAATCGGCTCATGACTTGGGTTTAGAAGGCATCCGTGGACCTTTCCAACACCCAACGCATGAAACGGATCTAAGAAAAATCCCTAGACCTATCATTTGACTTGTTCTAAACTTTTTGTAGTTTTTGCCCAAAACCCGGGTACACGACAATTCCCTTACAACAGAGCTGTAACACATGTTTGTGAATCGGCTCATGACTAGGGTTTTGAAGGCATCCGTGGACCCTTACAAAACCTAACGTAAGAACCGGATCTAAGAGAAATCCCTAAACCTATCATTTGATATTTTCCAAACTTTTTATATTTTTGCCCCATACCGGATACACGACAATTCCCTTACAACAGAGGTATAACACGGGTTTGTGAATCGGCTCATGACTTGGGTTTAGTAAGTATCCGTGGACCCTTCCAAGACCCAACACAAGAACCGGATCTAAGGGAAATCCTTAAACCTACCATTTGACTTGTTCCAATTTTTTATAGTTTTGCCCAATACCCGGGTACACGACAATTACTTTACAAAAGAGCTATAAGACGGGTTTGTGAATCAGCTCATGACTTGGGTTTAGAAGGTATCCGTGGACCCTTCCAAGACCCAATGTAAGAACCGGATCTAAGAGAAATCCCTAAACCTACCATTTGCCTTGTTCCAAATTTTTATAGTTTTTCCCAATACCCAGGTACACAACAATTCCCTTACAACAGAGCTATAACACGGATTTGTGAATCAGCTCATGACTTGGGTTTAGAAGGTATCCGGGGACCCTTCTAAGACCCAATGCAAGAGTCGGATCTAAGAGAAATCCCTAAACCTACCATTTGACTTGTTCCAAATATTTATAGTTTTGCCCAATACCCTACACGTCAATTCCCTTACAACAGAGCTATAACATGGGTTTGTGAATCAGATCATGACTTGAGTTTAGAAGGCATCCTTGGACCCTTCCAAGACCCAACTCAAGAACCAGATCTAAGAGAAATCTCTAAACCAACCATTTGACTTGTTCCAAACTTTTTATAATTTTGCCCAATACCCGGGTACACGACAATTCACTTACAACAAAGATATAACCCGAGTTTGTGAATCGGCTCATGACTTGGGTTTAGGAGGCATCCATGGACCCTCCCAAGACCCAACGCAAGAAACAGATCCTTATAAAAATCCCTAGTCCTATCATTTGACTTGTTCCAAACTTTTTATAATTTTGCCCAAAACCCGGGTACACGACAATTCCCTTACATCAGAGCTATAACACGGGTTTGTGAATCAGCTCATAACTTGGGTTTACAAGGTATCCGTGGACACTTCCAAGACCCAATGCATGAACTGAATCTAAGAGAAATCCCTAAACCTCCCATTTGACTTGTTACAAACTTTTTATAGTTTTGCCCAATACCTGGATACACGACAATTCCCTTACAACAGAGATATATCCCGGGTTTGTGAATCTGCTCAAGACTTGGGTATAGAAGGCATCGGTGGACCCTTCCAAGACCTAATGCAAGAACCAGATCTAAGAGTAATCCCTAAACCTACCATTTGACTTGTTCCATATTTTTATAGTTTTGCCCAATACCCGGGTGCACGACAATTCCCTTACAACAGAGCTATAACACGGGTTTGTGAATCGGCTTATGACTTGGGTATAAAAGGCATCCATGGCCCCTTCCAAGACCCAATGCAAGAACCGAATCTAAGAGAAATCCCTAAACCTACCATTTGACTTGTTCCAAACTTTTTATAGTTTCGCCCAATACCCGGTTACACGACAATTCCCTTACAACAGAGATATATCCCGTGTTTGCGAATCGGCTCATGACTTGGGTTTAGAAGGCATCCGTGGACCTTTCCAAGACCCAAAGCAAGAAACGGATCTAAGAAAAATCCCTATACCTACCATTTGACTTATTCCAAACTTTTTATAGTTTTGCCCAATACCCGGGTACACGACAATTCCCTTACAACAGAGCTATAACACGTGTTTGTGAATCTGATCATGACTTGAGTTTAGAAGGCATCCTTGGACCCTTCCAAGACCCAACTCAAGAACCAGATCTAAGAGAAATCTCTAAACCAACCATTTGACTTGTTCCAAACTTTTTATAATTTTGCCCAATACCCGGGTACACGACAATTCACTTACAACAAAGATATAACCCGAGTTTGTGAATCGGCTCATGACTTGGGTTTAGGAGGCATCCGTGGACCCTCCCAAGACCCAACGCAAGAAACAGATCATTATAAAAATCCCTAGTCCTATCATTTGACTTGTTCCAAACTTTTTATAGTTTTGCCCAAAACCCGGGTGCACGACAATTCCCTTACATCAGAGCTATAACACGAGTTTGTGAATCGGCTCATAACTTGGGTTTACAAGGTATCCGTGGACACTTCCAAGACCCAATGCATGAACTGAATCTAAGAGAAATCCCTAAACCTCCCATTTGACTTGTTCCAAACTTTTTATAGTTTTGCCCAATACCCGGGTACACGACAATTCCCTTATAAAAGAGCTATAACACGGGTTTGTGAATCGGCTTATGACTTGGGTTTCGAAGTCATCCGTGGACCCTTCCAAGACCCAATGCAAGAACCGGATGTAAGAGAAATCTGTGAATCTACCATTTGACTTGTTCCAAATTTTTATAGTTTTGCCTAATACCCGTGTACGCGACAATTCCCTTACATCAGAGCTATAACACGGGTTTGTGAATCAGTTCATGACATGGGTTTAGAAGGTATCTGTAGACCCTTCCAAGACCCAATGCAAGAACCATATCTAAGAGTAATCCCCAAACCTACCATTTGACTTGTTCCAAAATTTTATAGTTTTGCCCAATACCCGGGTATACGACAATTCCCTTACAACAGAGCTGTAACACAGGTTTGTGAATCGGTTCATGACTTGGGTATAAAAGGCATACCTGGACCCTTCAAAGACCGAACACAAGAACCGAATCTAAGAGAAATCCCTAAACCTACCATTTTACTTGGTCCAAATTTTTTATAGTTTAACCCAATACCGGATACACGACAATTCCCTTACAACAGAGATATATCCCGGGTTTGGGAATCAGCGCATGACTTGGGTTTGAAGGCATCCGTGGACCATTCCAAGACCCAACACAAGTACCGGATCTAAGAAAAATCCCTAGACCTACCATTTGCCTTGTTCCAAATTTTTATAGTTTTTCCCAACACCCAGGTACACAACATTTCCCTTACAACAGAGCTATAACACGGATTTGTGAATCTGCTCATGACTTGGGTTTAGAAGGCATCGGTGGACCCTTCCAAGACCTAATGCAAGAACCAGATCTAAGAGTAATCCCTAAACCAACCATTTGACTTGTTCCATATTTTTATAGTTTTGCCCAATACCCGGGTACACGACAATTCCCTTACAACAGAGCTATAACACGGGTTTGTGAATCGGCTTATGACTTGGGTATAGAAGGCATCCATGGCCCCTTCCAAGACCCAACGCAAGACCCGAATCTAAGAGAAATTCCAAAACCTACCATTTGATTTGTTCCAAACTTTGTATAGTTTAGCCCAATACCCGGGTACACGACAATTCCCTTACAACAGAGATATATCCTGGGTTTGTGAATCGGCTCATGACTTGGGTTTAGAAGGCATCCGTGGACCTTTCCAACACCCAATGCATGAAACGGATCTAAGAAAAATCCCTAGACCTATCATTTGACTTGTTCTAAACTTTTTGTAGTTTTTGCCCAAAACCCGGGTACACGACAATTCCCTTACAACAGAGCTGTAACAAATGTTTGTGAATCGGCTCATGACTAGGGTTTTGAAGGCATCCGTGGACCCTTACAAAACCTAACGCAAGAACCGGATCTAAGAGAAATCCCTAAACCTATCATTTGATATTTTCCAAACTTTTTATATTTTTGCCCCATACCGGATACACGACAATTCCCTTACAACAGAGGTATAACACGGGTTTGTGAATCGGCTCATGACTTGGGTTTAGTAAGTATCCGTGGACCCTTCCAAGACCCAACACAAGAACCGGATCTAAGGGAAATCCTTAAACCTACCATTTGACTTGTTCCAATTTTTTATAGTTTTGCCCAATACCCGGGTACACGACAACTACTTTACAAAAGAGCTATAAGACGGGTTTGTGAATCAGCTCATGACTTGGGTTTAGAAGGTATCCGTGGACCCTTCCAAGACCCAATGTAAGAACCGGATCTAAGAGAAATCCCTAAACCTATCATTTGCCTTGTTCCAAATTTTTATAGTTTTTCCCAATACCCAGGTACACAACAATTCCCTTACAACAGAGCTATAACACGGATTTGTGAATCAGCTCATGACTTGGGTTTAGAAGGTATCCGGGGACCCTTCTAAGACCCAATGCAAGAGTCGGATCTAAGAGAAATCCCTAAACCTACCATTTGACTTGTTCCAAATATTTATAGTTTTGCCCAATACCCTACACGTCAATTCCCTTACAACAGAGCTATAACATGGGTTTGTGAATCAGATCATGACTTGAGTTTAGAAGGCATCCTTGGACCCTTCCAAGACCCAACTCAAGAACCAGATCTAAGAGAAATCTCTAAACCAACCATTTGACTTGTTCCAAACTTTTTATAATTTTGCCCAATACCCGGGTACACGACAATTCACTTACAACAAAGATATAACCCGAGTTTGTGAATCGGCTCATGACTTGGGTTTAGGAGGCATCCATGGACCCTCCCAAGACCCAACGCAAGAAACAGATCATTATAAAAATCCCTAGTCCTATCATTTGACTTGTTCCAAACTTTTTATAATTTTGCCCAAAACCCGGGTACACGACAATTCCCTTACATCAGAGCTATAACACGGGTTTGTGAATCAGCTCATAACTTGGGTTTACAAGGTATCCGTGGACACTTCCAAGACCCAATGCATGAACTGAATCTAAGAGAAATCCCTAAACCTCCCATTTGACTTGTTACAAACTTTTTATAGTTTTGCCCAATACCTGGATACACGACAATTCCCTTACAACAGAGATATATCCCGGGTTTGTGAATCTGCTCATGACTTGGGTATAGAAGGCATCGGTGGACCCTTCCAAGACCTAATGCAAGAACCAGATCTAAGAGTAATCCCTAAACCTACCATTTGACTTGTTCCATATTTTTATAGTTTTGCCCAATACCCGGGTACACGACAATTCCCTTACAACAGAGCTATAACACGGGTTTGTGAATCGGCTTATGACTTGGGTATAAAAGGCATCCATGGCCCCTTCCAAGACCCAATGCAAGAACCGAATCTAAGAGAAATCCCTAAACCTACCATTTGACTTGTTCCAAACTTTTTATAGTTTCGCCCAATACCCGGTTACACGACAATTCCCTTACAACAGAGATATATCCCGTGTTTGTGAATCGGCTCATGACTTGGGTTTAGAAGGCATCCGTGGACCTTTCCAAGACCCAAAGCAAGAAACGGATCTAAGAAAAATCCCTATACCTACCATTTGACTTATTCCAAACTTTTTATAGTTTTGCCCAATTCCCGGGTACACGACAATTCCCTTACAACAGAGCTATAACACGTGTTTGTGAATCTGATCATGACTTGAGTTTAGAAGGCATCCTTGGACCCTTCCAAGACCCAACTCAAGAACCAGATCTAAGAGAAATCTCTAAACCAACCATTTGACTTGTTCCAAACTTTTTATAATTTTGCGCAATACCCGGGTACACGACAATTCACTTACAACAAAGATATAACCCGAGTTTGTGAATCGGCTCATGACTTGGGTTTAGGAGGCATCCGTGGACCCTCCCAAGACCCAACGCAAGAAACAGATCATTATAAAAATCCCTAGTCCTATCATTTGACTTGTTCCAAACTTTTTATAATTTTACCCAAAACCCGGGTACACGACAATTCCCTTACATCAGAGCTATAACACGGGTTTGTGAATCGGCTCATAACTTGGGTTTACAAGGTATCCGTGGACACTTCCAAGACCCAATGCATGAACTAAATCTAAGAGAAATCCCTAAATTTCCCATTTGACTTGTTCCAAACTTTTTATAGTTTTGCCCAATACCCGGGTACATGACAATTCCCTTACAACAGAGCTATAACACGGGTTTGTGAATCGGCTCATGACCTGGGCTTAGAAGGTATCCGTGGACCCTTCCAAGTCCCAATGCAAGAACTGGATCGAAGAGAAATCCGTGAATCTACCATTTGACTTGTTCCAAATTTTTATCGTTTTGCCTAATACCCGGGTACGCGACAATTCCCTTACATCAGAGCTATAACACGGGTTTGTGAATCAGTTCATGACTTGGGTTTAGAAGGTATCTGTAGACCCTTCCAAGACCCAACGCAAGAACCATATCTAAGAGTAATCCGTAAACCTACCATTTGACTTGTTCCAAAATTTTATAGTTTTGCCCAATACCCGGGTATACAACAATTCCCTTACAACAGAGCTGTAACATAGGTTTGTGAATCGGTTCATGACTTGGGTATAAAAGGCATACCTGGACCCTTCAAAGACCGAACACAAGAACCGAATCTAAGAGAAATCCCTAAACCTACCATTTGACTTGGTCCAAATTTTTTATAGTTTAGCCCAATACCGGATACACGACAATTCCCTTACAACAGAGATATATCCCGGGTTTGTGAATCAGCGCATGACTTGGGTTTGAAGGCATCCGTGGACCATTCCAAGACCCAACACAAGTACCGGATCTAAGAAAAATCCCTAGACCTACCATTTGCCTTGTTCCAAATTTTTATAGTTTTTCCCAACACCCAGGTACACAACAATTCCCTTACAACAGAGCTATAACACGGATTTGTGAATCTGCTCATGACTTGGGTATAGAAGGCATCGGTGGACCCTTCCAAGACCTAATGCAAGAACCAGATCTAAGAGTAATCCCTAAACCTACCATTTGACTTGTTCCATATTTTTATAGTTTTGCCCAATACCCGGGTACACGACAATTCCCTTACAACAGAGCTATAACACGGGTTTGTGAATCGGCTTATGACTTGGGTATAGAAGGCATCCATGGCCCCTTCCAAGACCCAACATAAGAACCGAATCTAAGAGAAATCCCAAAACCAACCATTTGATTTGTTCCAAACTTTTTATAGTTTAGCCCAATACCCGGGTACACGACAATTCCCTTACAACAGAGATATATCCTGGGTTTGTAAATCGGCTCATGACTTGGGTTTAGAAGGCATCCGGGGACCTTTCCAAGACCCAACGCATGAAACGGATCTAATAAAAATCCCTAGACCTATCATTTGACTTGTTCTAAACTTTTTGTAGTTTTTGCCCAAAACCCGGGTACACGACAATTCCCTTACAACAGAGCTGTAACACAGGTTTGTGAATCGGCTCATGACTAGGGTTTAGAAGGCATCCGTGGACCCTTACAAAACCTAACGCAAGAACCGGATCTAAGAGAAATCCCTAAACCTATCATTTGATATTTTCCAAACTTTTCATAGTTTTGCCCCATACCGAATACACGACAATTCCCTTACAACAGAGGTATAACACGGGTTTGTGAATCGGCTCATGACTTGGGTTTAGTAAGTATCCGTGGACCCTTCCATGACCCAACACAAGAACCGGATCTAAGGGAAATCCTTAAACCTACCATTTGACTTGTTCCAAATTTTTATAGTTTTGCCCAATACCCGGGTACACGACAATTACCTTACAAAAGAGCTATAAGACGGGTTTGTGAATCAGCTCATGACTTGGGTTTAAAAGGTATCTATGGACCCTTCCAAGACCAATGCAAGAACTGGATCTAAGCGTAGTCCCTAAACCTACCATTTGACTTCTTTCAAATTGTAATAGTTTTAACCAATACCCGGGTACACGAAAATTCCCTTACAACAGAGCTATAACACGGGTTTGTGAATCGGCTCATGACTTGGGTTTATAAGGTATCCGTGGACCCTTCCAAGATCCAACGCAAGAACCGGATCTAAGAGAAATCCCTAAACCAACCATTTGTCTTCTTCCAAATTTCTATAGTTTTGCCCAATACCGAGGTACACGACAATTCCCATACAACGGAGCTACAACACGGGTTTGTGAATCAGCTCATGACTTGGGATTAAAAGGTATCTATGGACCCTTCCAAGACCAATGCAAGAACTGGATCTAAGCGTAGTCCCTAAACCTACCATTTGACTTCTTTCAAATTGTAATAGTTTTAACCAATACCCGGGTACACGAAAATTCCCTTACAACAGAGCTATAACACGGGTTTGTGAATCGGCTCATGACTTGGGTTTATAAGGTATCCGTGGACCCTTCCAAGATCCAACGCAAGAACCGGATCTAAGAGAAATCCCTAAATCTACCATTTGACGTGTTCCAAATTTTTATAGTTTTGCCTAATACCCGGGTACACGACAATTCCCTTACAACTGAGCTATAACACGGGTTTGTGAATCAGCTCATGACTTGGGTTTAGACGGTATCCGTGGACCCTTCCAAGACCCAACGCAAGAACTAGATCTAAGAGTAATCCCGAAACATAACATTTGACTTGTTCTAAATTTTTATAGTTTTACCCAATACCCGGGTACACGACAATTCCCTTACAACCGAGCTATAACACGGGTTTGTGAATCGGCTCATACTTGGGTATAGAAGGCATCCGTGGACCCTTCTAAGACCCAACGCAAGAATCTAATCTAAGAGAAATCCCAAAACCTACCATTTGACTTGTTCCAAACTTTTAGTAGTTTAGCCCAATACCCGGGTACACGACAATTCCCTTACAACAGAGATATATCCCGGGTTTGTGAATCGGCTCATGACATGGGTTTAGAAGGCATCTGTGGACCTTTCCAAGACCCAACGCACGAAACGGATCTAAGAAAAATCCCTAGACCAATCATTTGACTTGTTCCAAACTTTTTATAGTTTTGCCCAAAACTCGGGTACACGACAATTCCCTCACAACAGAACTGTAACACAGGTTTGTGAATCGGCTCATGACTAGGGTTTAGAAGGCATCCGTGGACCCTTACAAGACCCAACGCAAGAACAGGATCTAGGAGAAATCTCTAAACCAACCATTCTACTTGTTTAAAATTTTATAGTTTTTCCCAATACCCGGGTACACGACAATTCCCTTACAACAGAGAGGTATAACACGGGTTTGTAAATCAGCTCATGACTTGGGTTTAGAAGGTATCCGTGGACCTTTCAAGACCCCACGCAAGAACCGGATCTAAGAGTAATCCCTAAACCTACCATTTGACTTGTTCTAGATTTTTTATAGTTTTGCCCAATACCCGGGTACACGACAATTCCCTTACAACAGAGCTATAACACGGGTTTGTGAATCGGCTCATTACTTGGGTATAGAAGGCATCCGTGGACCCTTCCAAGACCCAACTCAATAACCGGATCTAAGAGAAATCCCTAAACCTACCATTTGACTTGTTCCAAACTTTTTATAATTTTTCCCAATACCCGGGTACATGACAATTCACTTACAACAGAGATATAACCCGGGTTTGTGAATCGGCTCATGATTTGGGTTTAGAGACATCTATGGACCTTTCCAAGACCCAACGCAAGAAACCGATCTAAGAAAAATCCCTAGACCTACCATTTGACTTGTTCCAAACTTTTTATAGTTTTGCCCAACGCCCGGGTACATGAGAATTCCCTTACAACAGAGCTATAACACAGGTTTGTGAATTGGCTCATGACTTGGGTTTAGGAGGCATCCGTGGACCCCTGCTAGACCCAACGCAAGAAACGGATCATTATAAAAATCCCTAGACGTACCATTTGACTTGTTTCAAATTTTTTATAGTTTTTCCCAAAACCCGGGTACACGACAATTCCCTTACAACAGAGCTATAACACGGGTTTGTGAATCGGCTCAAGACTAGGGTATAGAAGGCATCCTTGGAACTTTACAAGACCCAACGCAAGAACTGGATCTAAGACAAATCCCTAAACCTATCATTTGATATATTCCAAACTTTTAATAGTTTTGCCCAATACCCCTGTACACGACAATTCCCTTACAACAGAGGTATAACACAAGTTTTTGAATTGGCTCATTACTTGGGTTTAGAAGGAATCCGTGGACCTCTCCAAGACCTGACACAAGAACCGGATCTAAGAAAAATCCCTAGACCAACCATTTGGCTTGTTCCAAACTTTTTATAGTTTTGTCCGATACCCGGGTACACGACAATTCCCTTACAACAGAGCTATAATACGGGTTTGTGAATCGGCTAATGTCTTGGGTTTAGAAGGCATCAGTGGACCCTTCCACGACCCAACGCGAGAACAAGATCTAACAGACTTTCTTAAACTTACCATTTGACTTGTTTCAAACTTTTTATAGTTTTGCCTAATACCTGGTACACGACAATTCCGTTACAATAGAGTTATAACAAGAATTTGTGAATCGGCTCATGACTCGGGTTTAGAAGGCATCCGTGGACCCTTCCAATACCCAATGCAAGAACCGGATCTAAGAGTAATCCATAAACCTACCATATGACTTTTTCCTAATTTTTTATAGTTTTGCCCAATACCCGAGTACACGACAATTCCCTTACAGCCGAGCTATAACACGGGTTTGTGAATTGGCTAATGACCTGGGTTTAGAAGGTATCCGTGGACCCTTCCAAGACCCAATGGAAAAACCGGATCTAAGAGAAATCGCTAAACCTACCATTTGACTTATTCCAAATTTTTATCGTTTTACCTAATACCCGAGTACACGACAATTCCCTTACAACAGAGCAATAACACGAGTTTGTGAATTAGCTCATGACTTGGGTTTAGAAGGTATCCGTGGACCCTTCTAAGACCAAACGCAAGAACCAGATCTAAGAGTAATCCCTAAACCTAACATTTGACTTGTTCCAAATTTTTATAGTTTTGCCTAATTCCAAGGTACATGACAATTCTCTTACAACAGAGCTACAACACGGGTTTGTGAATCGGCTCTTGACTTGGGTATTGAAGGCATCCGTGGACCCTTCCATGACCTAACGCAAGAACCGGATCTAAGAGAAATCTCTAATCCTACCATTTGACTTGTTCCAAAATTTTTATAGTTTTGCCCAATACCCGGGTACACGACAATTCCCTAACAACAGAGCTATAACACGGGTTTGTGAATCGGCTCATAACTTGGGTTTAGAAGGTATCCGTGGACCCTTCCAAGACCCAACGTAAGAACCGGATCTAAGAAAAATCCCAAAACCTACCATTTGACTTTTTCCAAATTTTTTTAGTTTTGCCCAATAACCGGGTACACGACAATTCCCTACAACAAAGCTATAACATGGGTTTGTGAATCATCGCATAACTTGGGTTTAGAAGGTATCCGTGGACCCTCCCAAGACGTAAAGCAAGAACAGGATCTAAGAGTAATCCCTAAACCTACCATTTGACTTGTTCCAAATTTTTATAGTTTTCCAAACACCAAGGTACATGACAATTCCATTTGACTTGTTCCAATTTTTATCGTTTTATAACACGGGTTTGTGAATCGGCTCTTAACTTAGGTATAGAAGGCATCCGTGGACCCTTCCATGACCTAACGCAAGAATTGGATCTAAGAGAAATCCCTAAACCTACCATTTGACTTGTTTCAATATTTTTATAGTTTTGCCCAATATCCGGGTACACGACAATTCCGTTACAACTGAGCTATAACACGGGTTTATGAATCGGTTCATGACTTGGGTTTAAAGGTATCCGTGGACCCTTCCAAGACCCAACGCAAGAACCGGATCTAAGAGAAATCCTTGAACCTACCATTTGACTCGTTCTAAACATTTTATTGTTTTGCCCAATACCCGGGTACATGACAATTTCCTTACAATAGACATATAACACGAAATTGTGAATCGGCTCATGACCTGGGTTTAGAAGGTATCCGTGGACCCTTCCAAGACCCAATGCAAGAACCGGATCTGAGAGAAATCATAAAACCTACCATTTGACTTATTCCAAATTTTTATAGTTTTGCCTAATACCCGAGAACACGACAATTCCCTTACAACAGAGTAATAACACGGGTTTGTGAATCAGCTCATGACTTGGGTTTAGAAGGTGTCCGTGGACCCCTCCAAGACCTAACGCAAGAACCTGGTCTAAAAGTAATCCCTAAACCTACCATTTGACTTGTTCAAAATTTTTATAGTTTTGCCAATACCAAGGTACATGACAATTCCCTTACAACAGAGCTACAACACGGGTTTGTGAATCGGCTCTTAACTTGGGCTTAGAAGGTATCCGTGGACCCTTCAAAGACCTAATGCAAGAACCGGATCTAAGAGTAATCCCTAAACATACCATTTGACTTGTTCCAAAGTTTAATAGTTTTGCCCAATACCAAGGTATATGACAATTCCGTTACAACAGAGCTATAACACGGGTTTGTGAATCGGCTCATGACTTGGGTTTAGAAGGTATCCGTGGATCCTTCCAAGACACAACGTAAGAACCGGATCTAAGAGAAATCCCTAAACCTACCATTTGACTTGTTCCAAATTTTTATTGTTTTGCCCAATACCCAGGTACACGACAATTCCCTTACAACAGAGCTATAACACGGGTTTGTGAATCGGCTCATAACTTTGGTTTAGAAGGCATCCGTGGACCCTTCCAAGACCCAACTCAAGAACCGGATCTAAGAGAAATCCCGAAACCTACCATTTGACTTGTTTCAAACTTTTTATAATTTTCCCAATACCCGGGTACACGATAACTCACTTACAACAAAGATATAACCCGGGTTTGTGAATCGGCTCATGATTTGGGTTTAGAAGGCATCCGTGGACCTTTCCAAGACCCAACGCAAGAAATGGATCTAAGAAAAATCCCTAGACCTACCGTTTGACTTGTTCCAAACTTTTTATAGTTTTGCCCAACACCCGGATACACGACAATTCCCTTACAACAGAGCTATAACACGAGTTTGTGAATTGGCTCATGACTTGGGTTTAGGAGGCATCCGTGGACCCTTCCTAGACCCAACGCAAGAAACGGATCATTATAAAAATCCCTAGACCTACCATTTGACTTGTTCCAAACTTTTTATAGTTTTTCCCAAAACCCGGCTACACGACAATTCCCTTACAACAGATCTATAACACGGGTTTGTGAATCGGCCCATGACTACGGTATAGAAGGCATCCGTGGACCTTTACGAGACCCAACGCAAGAACCGAATATAAGAGAAATCCCTAAACCTTTCATTTGACATGTTCCAAATTTTTATAGTTTTGCCCAATACCCGGGTACACGACAATTCCCTTACAATAGAGGTAGAACACGGGTTTGTGAATCGGCTCATAACTTGGGTTTAAAAGGCATCCGTGGACCTTTCCAAGACCTAACACAAGAACCGGATCTAAGAAAAATCTCTAGACCAACCATTTGGCTATTTCCAAACTTTTTATAGTTTTGTCTGATACCCGGGTACGCGACAAATCCCTTAAAACAGAGCTATAATACGGATTTGTGAATCGGCTCATGACTTGGGTTTAGAAGGCATCCATGGACCCTTCCAAGACCCAACACGAGAACCGAATCTAAGAGAAATCCCTAAACCTATCATTTGACCTGTTCGAAACTTTTTATAGTTTTGCGCAATACCTGGGTACACGACAATTCCGTTACAATAGAGCTATAACACGGATTTGTGAATCGGGTCATTACTTGGGTTTAGAAGGCTTCCGTGAACCCTTCCAAGGCCCAATGCAAGAACCGGATCTAAGACTAATACATAAACCTACCATTTGACTTGTTCCAACTTTTTATAGTTTTGCCCAATACTCGGGTACACGACAATTCCCTTACAACAGAGCAATAACACGGGTTTGTGAATTAGCTCATGACTTGGGTTTAGAAGGTATCTGTGGACTCTTCCAAGACCCAACGCAAGAACTGGATCTAAGAAAAATCCCTAAACCAACCATTTGACTTGTTCTAAATTTTTATAGTTTTGCCCAATACCCGGGTACCCGACAATTCCCTTACAACAGAGCTATAACATGGGTTTATGAATCAGCTAATGACTTGGGTTTAGAAGGTATGCGTGGACCCTTACAAGACCTAACGCAAGAACTGGATCTAAGAGTAATCCCTAAACCTACCATTTGACTTGTTCAAAATTCTTATAGTTTTGCCAATACCAATACCAAGGTACATGACAATTCCCTTACAACAGAACTACAACATGGGTTTGTGAATCGGCTCTTGACTTGGGTTTAGAAGGTATCCGTGGACCCTTCCAAGACGTAACGCAAGAACCGGATCTAGGAGTAATACCTAAAGCTACCATTTGACAGGTTCCAAATTTTTATAGTTTTGCCCAATACCAAGGTACATGACAATTCTCTTACAACAGAGCTACAACACGATTTTGTGAATCGGCTCTTGACTTGGGTATAGAAGCCATCCGTGGACCCTTCCATGACCTAACGCAAGAACCAGATCTAAGAGAAATCCCTAAACCTACCATTTGACTTGTTCCAAAATTTTTATAGTTTTGCCTAATACCCGGGTACATGACAATTCCGTTACAACAGAGCTATAACACGGGTTTGTGAATCGGCTCATGACTTGGGTTTAGAAGGTATCCGTGGACCCTTCCAAAACCCAACGTAAGAACCGGATCTAAGAGAAATCCCTAAACCTACCATTTGACTTTTTCCAAATTTTTTTAGTTTTGCCCAATACTCGGGTACACGACAATCAAACAACATCAGATCTGAAACTATCAATGATTTGCACAAACAAAGACATAATCAGCAAGTATAAACACTTTAAGTGATTCTTGGAAATGAAGAACTCAAACTGAATTGGTGTATGAAAACTTTCACGATGAACTGAGTTATACGCAAGGTTTTTTCTTTATCACCAATCTTTTGTGATTGTTTGGTATGATTTTTACAAAATTGTTAATGAAAACAATTGCAATACATCATGTTTTACGTTGATTATGTATTTAAAACAGCCTCTGAATGATGTAAAGTGTCTAATAAGCACAAACTCAAACTGACATCACACCGAAAACTCAAATGAATCTGATTGAAACTGATCCGAAATCAATCCGAAATTCGATTCGTTTTTACCGAACCAAAATGGACAAACTTAGATTTGAAACTGATCTAAATCAGTCCGAAATGTATGAAATATCAACCGAAAATCATCAAAACTAGTCGAAAATCAACCAAATTCAGCACGTAATTGTCCAAATAGTGTGAAACTCGTTCGAATCAAACGGAAATTGATTCAAAATTAGTGAGAGTATACTGAAATATTTCGATAAACTTCAAAAAATTTGATGTATAAGAATTTATACATCTTTTAAACGTCAAATACGCCCCGTTTATGCGAAAACTCTTTGTATTTTCATTGATTTTGGTACTCATTTGAGTTGTTCGTGAAAATACAGGTCCGGGCTTCAGCCTGGTGTTGAAACGAAGGCTTTTGGAGCAGAATGGAGCGAAAACGGAACATTCCAGCAAACTGCTAGATACGGCACGACCGTGCCACCCAGGAGCACGACCGTGCCACCCAGGAGCACGACCGTGCCACCCAGGAGCACGACCGTGCCAGCCATTCCGACATCGGCACTCTCGATCAGCACTTGCATCTAGCACCAGCACCATCAAAATCAAGGGGAGCATGACTGTGCCAATCACTAGCACGACCGTGCCAGGTCAATTTGAGCCCTAGATCAGCATGTTTCCGAGATTGATTCAATCATAGTCGAGCACTATCGGCTGGCACGACCAGACCATGCCCGAGCACGGTCGTGCCACCTCGGGAACTTTTGAGCGCGGATTTTCCCAAAATGGAATCAAACATGGTCAACAACCAAGAAAGTAGTTCTGACACTTGCCAAGCACGACCGTGCCAAAAGGTGGCATGGTCGTGCCATTCTCCCAGCAGCTTAAATACGAGTTTCTAGCTCATTTGGAGGGGAGTTGGAGCATTTTGGTGACTTTTTCTCTCAAGAATCTGGTCTTGGAAGCTTGTTGGAGCCAAGAGGGAGCCTTGAAGAGGACTTAATCACTTGAAGATCTACTCAAACATCATTTTAATCTTGTCTTTAACTTGGTTAGCTTATTACATTATGAACAATTTATGTTTCTTTGCACTTGATTTGGTAGCCATGAGCCTTATGGGCTAAACATTTGAGTTGTCTAAACTTAGTTGAAGCTAATGAATATGTGATAACATGGAAGTAGATATGATGATTGTTCTTGTTAATCTTCATGTTGGTATTTAATCTTGTTCTTGGAGTTCATGTGTATGCTTAAAGTTCTTGTTCTTGAATGTTTGCTCATAAGTATTTACATGTTGTGTTGGAAAGCCCATGTAAAGATTATGATTATTGAATCTTGTTAACTTGTTAGTATGATTCATAGCATGAAACTAGGAATGGTGATTGCTAATGTGATTGAATGATGATTTGAGCATATGTATAAATTCTTGCATCTAGATTTGGAAAGATCATAAGTATGTTTATATGGATTCTATAGTTTGTGTTCTTGTTAGTTTGATGATTTAGGCCAAAATTGTTAGCTAGCATGACCATGCTTGTGGTTCATATCAAGAACATGATGATAGTGCCAACTACTTGAAACCAAGTTAGGGTGATTAGTGTGTTGTTCATATTAGTTTTCCCTAATTTGTAGAGTTAGGAGTTTTGATAAATAAATAACTCATTATTAAAGATTAACATCAACTTAGCAAGTGAGCTTAAAAAAATAATTTTTAGGTGATTAGAATGTTAATTCATTTTTAGTTTTCCTAAGAATTATAAACTGGGAAGCCTTGATTGGGGACTTAGTTAAATTTAGAGCTTGCATCATCACAAAACCTTCCACCTTGTTGTTACATGTTTGTTAGTGGAGACTTAGTTTAGGCAACCCTTTCTTAGATATTGTTCTTTGTTAGAATTTTTAGTAGTTTATTTATTTGCATGCTAAGTTAGAAAAATCAACCCAACCATTTGAAAAGGCTTTAAAGTAGCAAAAGTTTAGTATCGAGACACCACATCCACGGATTGATATCCGGTTCTTGCCGATTAGCTATATTACCACCCGACGGGTACACTTGCCCTTTGTGTGTGTAGTTAGTTCCTAGGTGAAAAACCATTTTTAAAACTAAATTTGTGTGAAGAAAAACTCAACTAAAAATATATTTAATTCAGGCACATCAACATTACTGAAACAGTTTCAAGTTTACCAAAAATCACTTCGCTTAGATCAAAACTCGTTCGAAACACATAGAAAACAGTCCAATTCAAACAACGATTAATCTGAGAAACCGAACACTGTTTAAACTGATCTGATTTTGATTTGAAAATCACCAACTCAATCTAAAATAAATCTGAAACTCATCAAAAATTTCGTCATTTTAAGAAGCTCTTTTTATCCGATTTGAAACACAACTTCAGTTGAATTCAAAGTAAACTAAGCTAAGATTCAGTTTCAGTTCCAAATCAGTCTGAAATCAATATGAAGAGTTCAAACGACTCACCGAAAACAGTCCAAAATTGATCCTATTAAACGAAACAATTCAAAATGTCATGTACCTTGGTATTGGGCAAAACTATAAAAATTTGGAACAAGTCAAATGGTATGTTTAGGGATTACTCTTAGATCCGGTTCTTGCATTAGGTCTTTGAAGGGTCCACGGATACCTTCTAAACCCAAGTTAAGAGCCGATTCACAAACCCGTGTTGTAGCTCTGTTGTAAGGGAATTGTCATATACCTTGGTATTGGCAAAACTATAAAAATTTTGAACAAGTCAAATGGTAGGTTTAGAGATTACTCTTAGAGCCGGTTCTTGCGTTAGGTCTTGGAGGGGTCCACGGATACCTTCTAAACCCATGTCATGAGCTGATTCATAAACCCGTGTTATTACTCTGTTGTAAGGGAATTGTCGTGTACTCGGGTATTAGGCAAAACTATAAAAATTTGGAATAAGTCAAATGGTAGGTTTAGGGATTTCTCTTAGATCCGGTTCTTGCATTGGGTCTTAGAAGGGTCCACGGATACGTTCTAAACCCAGGTCATGAGCCAATTCACAAACCCGTGTTATAGCTCGGTTGTAAGGGAATTGTCGTGTACCCAGGTATTGGGCAAAACTATAAAAATTTGAAACAAGTCAAATGGTTTTATGGATTTCTCTCAGATCCGGTACTTATGTTGGGTCTTGGAAGGGTCCACGGATACCTTCTAAACCCAAGTCATGAGCCGATTCACAATTTCGTGTTATATGTCTATTGTAAGGAAATTGTCATGTACCCAGGTATTGGGCAAAACAATAAAATGTTTAGAACGAGTCAAATGATAGGTTCAGGGATTTCTCTTAGATCCGGTTCTTGCGTTGGGTCTTGGAAGGGTCCACGGATACCTTTAAACCCAAGTCATGAACCGATTCATAAACCCGTGTTATAGCTCAGTTGTAACGGAATTGTCGTGTACCCGGATATTGGGCAAAACTATAAAAATTTTGAAACAAGTCAAATGGTAGGTTTAGGGATTTCTCTTAGATCCAGTTCTTGCGTTAGGTCATGGAAGGGTCCACGGATGCCTTCTATACCTAAGTTAAGAGCCGATTTACAAACCCGTGTTGTATCTCTGTTGTAAGGGAATTGTCATGTACCTTGGTGTTTGGAAAACTATTAAAATTTGGAACAAGTCAAATGGTAGGTTTAGGGATTACTCTTAGATCCTGTTCTTGCTTTAGGTCTTGGAAGGGTCCACGGATACCTTCTAAACCCAAGTTATGCGATGATTCACAAACCCGTGTTATAACTCTGTTGTAGGGAATTGTCGTGTACCCGGGTATTGGGCAAAACTACAAAAATTTGGAACAAGTTAAATGGTTGGTTTAGGGATTTCTCTTAGATCCAGTTCTTGCGTTGGGTCTTGGAAGGGTCCACGGATACCTTCTAAACCCAAGTTATGAGCCGATTCACAAACCCGTGTTATAGCTCTGTTGTTAGGGAATTGTCGTGTACCCGGGTATTGGGCAAAACTATAAAAATTTTGGAACAAGTCAAATGGTAGGATTAGGGATTTCTCTTAGATCCGGTTCTTGCGTTAGGTCATGGAAGGGTCCACGGATGCCTTCAATACCCAAGTCAAGAGCCGATTCACAAACCCGTGTTGTAGCCCTGTTGTAAGAGAATTGTCATGTACCTTGGTATTGGGCAAAACTATAAAAATTTGGAACAAGTCAAATGGTACATTTAGGGATTACTCTTAGATCCGGTTCTTGGGTTAGGTCTTGGAAGGGTCCGCGGATACCTTCTAAACCCAAGTCAAAAGCCGATTCACAAACCCGGGTTGTAGCTCTGTTGTAAGGGAATTGTCATGTAACTTGGTATTGGCAAAACTATAAAAATTTCGAACAAGTCAAATGGTAGGTTTAGGGATTACTCTTAGATCCGGTTCTTGCGTTAGTTCTTGGAAGGGTCCACGGATACCTTCTAAACCCAAGTCATGAGCTAATTCACAAACTCGTGTTATTGCTCTGTTGTAAGGGAATTGTCGTGTACTCGGATATTAAGCAAAACGATAAAAATTTGGAATAAGTTAAATGGTAGGTTTAGCGATTTCTCTTAGATCCGGTTTTTCCATTGGGTCTTGGAAGGGTCCACGGATACCTTCTAAACCCAGGACATTAGCCAATTCACAAACCCGTGTTATAGCTCGGCTGTATGGGAATTGTCGTGTACCCGGGTATTGGGCCAAACTATAAAAAATTAGGAAAAAGTCAAATGGTAGGTTTATGGATTACTCTTAGATCAGGTTCTTGCATTGGGTCTTGGAAGGGTCCACGGATGCCTTCTAAACCCAAGTCATGAGTCGATTCACAAATTCGTGTTATAGCTCTATTGTAACGGAATTGTCGTGTATCGAGTATTAGGCAAAACTATAAAAATTTGAAACAAGTCAAATGGTAAGTTTAATAATTTCTGTTAGATCCGGTTCTCGTGTTGGGTCATGGAAGGGTCCACGGATGCCTTCTAAACCTAAGACAATAGCCGATTCACAAACCCGTATTATAGCTCTGTTGTAAGGGAATTGTCGTGTACCCGGGTATCGGACAAAACTATAAAAAGTTTGGAACAAGCCAAATGGTATGTTTAGGGATTTGTCTTAGATCTGGATCTTGCGTTGGGTCTTGTAAAGTTCCAAGGGTGCCTTCAATAGCCGATTCACAAACCCGTATTATAGCTCTGTTGTAAGGGAATTGTCGTGTACCCGGGTATCGGACAAAACTATAAAAAGTTTGGAACAAGCCAAATGGTATGTTTAGGGATTTGTCTTAGATCTGGATCTTGCGTTGGGTCTTGTAAAGTTCCAAGGGTGCCTTCAATACCCTAGTCATGAGCCGATTCACAAACCCGTGTTATAGCTCTGTTGTAAGGGAATTGTCGTGTACCCGGGTTTTGGGAAAAACTATAAAAACTTTGAAACAAGTCAAGTGGTACGTCTAGGGATTTTTATAATGATCCGTTTCTTGCATTGGGTCTAACAGGGGTCCACGGATGCCTTCTAAACCCAAGTCATGAGCCAATTCACAAACCAGTGTTATAGCTCTGTCGTAAGGGAATTGTCGTGTACCCGGGCGTTGGGCAAAACTATAAAAAGTTTGGAACAAGTCAAATGGTAGGTCTAGGGATTTTTCTTAGATCGGTTTCTTGCATTGGGTCTTGGAAAGGTCCACAGATGTCTCTAAACCCAAATCACGAGCCGATTCACAAACCCGGGTTTTGGGAAAAATTATAAAAAGTTTGGAACAAGTCAAATGGTAGGTTTAGGGATTTCTCTATAGTATTGGGCAAAACTATAAAAAGTTTGGAACAAGTCAAATGGGAGGTTTAAGGATTTCTCTTTGATCTGGTTCTTGCCTTGGGTCTTGAAAGGGTCCACGGATGTCTTCTAAACCCAAGTCATGAGTCGATTCACAAACCCGTGTTATAGCTCTATTGTAAGTGAATTATCGTGTACCCGGGTATTGGGCAAAACTATAAAAAGTTGGTAAAAAGTTTGGAACAACTTTTTATAGTCATGAGGGATCTTTGAGAAATCCCTAAACCTAGCATTTGACTTGTTACCAACTTTTTATAGTTTTGCCCAATACCCGGGTACACGATAATTCACTTACAATAGAGCTATAACACGGGTTTGTGAATCGACTCATGACTTGGGTTTAGAAGGCATCCGTGGACCCTTTCAAGACCCAAGGCAAGAACCAGATCAAAGAGAAATCCTTAAACCTCCCATTTGACTTGTTCCAAACTTTTTATAGTTTTGCCCAATACCCGGGTACACGACAATTCCCTTACAACAGAGCTCTAACACGGGTTTGTGAATCTGATCATCATTTGAGTTTAGAAGGCATCCTTGGACCCTTCCAAGACCCAACTCAAGAACCGGATCTATGAGAAATCTCTAAACCAAACATTTGACTTGTTCCAAACTTTTTATAATTTTGCCCAATACCCGGGTACACGACAATTCACTTACAACAAAGATATAACCCGGTTTTCTGAATAGGATCATGACTTGGGTTTAGAAGGCATCCGTGGACCTTTCAAATACCCAACGCAAGAAACGGATCTAAGAAAAATCCCTAGACCTACAATTTGACATGTTCCAAACTTTTTATTGTTTTGCCCAATACCCGGGTACACGACAATTCCCTTACAACAGAGCTATAACACGGGTCTGTGAATCAGCTCGTGCCTTGGGTTTATAAGGTAACCGTAGACCCTTCCAAGACCCAACGCAAGAACCGGATCTAAGAGTAATCCCTAAACCTACCATTTGACTTGTTCCAAATTTTTATAGTTTTGCCCAGTACCCGGGTACACGACAATTCCCTTACAACAGAGCTATAACACGAGTTTGTGAATTGGCTCATTACTTGGGTATAAAAGGCATCCGTGGACCCTTCCAATACCCAACACAAGAACCGAATTTAACAGAAATCCCTAAACTAACCACTTGACTTGTTCCAAACTTTTTATAGTATAGCCCAATACCCGGGTACACGGCAATTCCCTTACAACAGAGCTATAACACGGGTTTGTGAATCTGCTCATGACTTGGGTATAGAAGGCATCGGTGGACCCTTCCAAGACCCAATGCAAGAACCAGATCTAAGAGTAATCCCTAAACCAACCATTTGACTTGTTTCAAATTTTTATAGTTTTGCTCAATACCCGGGTACATGATAATTCCCTTACAACAGAGTTATAACACGGGTTTGTGAATCGGCTCATGACTTGGGTTTAGAAGGTATCCGGGGACCCTTCCAAGACCCAATGCAAGAGCAGGATCTAAGAGAAATCCCTAAACCTACCATTTGACTTGTTCCAAATAATTATAGTTTTGCTCAATACCCGGGTACACGACAATTCCCTTACAACAGAGCTATAACACGGGTTTGTGAATCTGATCATCATTTGAGTTTATAAGGCATCCTTGGACCCTTCCAAGACCCAACTCAAGAACCGGATCTATGAGAAATCTCTAAACCAAACATTTGACTTGTTCCAAACTTTTTATAATTTTGCCAAATACCCGGGTACACGACAATTCACTTACAACAAAGATATAACCCGGTTTTCTGAATAGGATCATGACTTGGGTTTAGAAGGCATCCGTGGACCTTTCGAATACCCAACGCAAGAAACGGATCTAAGAAAAATCCCTAGACCTACAATTTGACCTGTTCCAAACTTTTTATTGTTTTGCCCAATACCCGGGTACACGACAATTCCCTTACAACAGAGCTATAACACGGGTCTGTGAATCAGCTCGTGCCTTGGGTTTATAAGGTAACCGTAGACCCTTCCAAGACCCAACGCAAGAACTGGATCTAAGAGTAATCCCTAAACCTACCATTTGACTTGTTCCAATTTTTTATAGTTTTGCCCAGTACCCGGGTACACGACAATTCCCTTACAACAGAGCTATAACACGAGTTTGTGAATTGGCTCATTACTTGGGTATAAAAGGCATCCGTGGACCCTTCCAATACCCAACACAAGAACCGAACTTAACAGAAATCCCTAAACTAACCACTTGACTTGTTCCAAACTTTTTATAGTTTAGCCCAATACCCGGGTACACGGCAATTCCCTTACAACAGAGCTATAACACGGGTTTGTGAATCTGCTCATGACTTGGGTATAGAAGGCATCGGTGGACCCTTCCAAGACCCAATGCAAGAACCAGATCTAAGAGTAATCCCTAAACCAACCATTTGACTTGTTTCAAATTTTTATAGTTTTGCTCAATACCCGGGTACATGATAATTCCCTTACAACAGAGTTATAACACGGGTTTGTGAATTGGCTCATGACTTGGGTTTAGAAGGTATCCGGGGACCCTTCCAAGACCCAATGCAAGAGTCGGATCTAAGAGAAATCCCTAAACCTACCATTTGACTTGTTCCAAATAATTATAGTTTTGCCCAATACCCGGGTACACGTCAATTCCCTTACAACAGAGCTTTAACATGGGTTTGTGAATCAGCTCATAACTTGGGTTTAGAAGGTATCCGTAGACCCTTCCAAGACCCAACTCAAGAACAGGATCTAAGAGTAATCCCTAAACATACCATTTGACTTGTTCCAAATTTTATAGTTTTGCCCAATACCCGGGTACACGACAATTCCCTTACAACATAGCTATAACACGGGTTTGTGAATCGGCTCATGACTTGGGTATAAAAGGCACTTGTGTACCCTTCGAAGATCCAACGCAAGAACCGAATCTAAGAGAAATCCCTAAACCTACCATTTGACTTGTTCCAAACTTTTTATAGTTTTGCCCAATACCCGGTTACACGACAATTCCCTTACAACAGAGATATATCCCGGGTTTGTGAATCGGCTCATGACTTGGGTTTAGAAGGCATTCGTGGACCTTTCCAAGACCGAACGCAAGAAATGGATCTAAGAAAAATCCCTATACCTACCATTTGACTTGTTCCAAACTTTTTTTAGTTTTGCCCAATACCCGGGTACACGACAATTCCCTTACACCTGAGCTATAACACGTGTTTGTGAATCTGATCATGACTTGAGTTTAGAAGGCATCCTTGGACCCTTCCAGGACCCAACTCAAGAACCAGATCTAAGAGAAATCTCTAAACCAACCATTTGACTTGTTCCAAACTTTTTATAATTTTGCCCAATACACGGGTACACGACAATTCACTTACAACAAAGATATAACCCGAGTTTTTGAATCGGCTCATGACTTGGGTTTAGGAGGCATCCGTGGACCCTCCCAAGACCCAACGCAAGAAACAGATCATTACAAAAATCCCTAGTCCTATCATTTGACTTGTTCCAAACTTTTTGTAGTTTTGCCCAAAACCCGGGTACACGACAATTCCCTTACATCAGAGCTATAACACGAGTTTGTGAATCAGCTCATAACTTGGGTTTAGAAGGTATCCGTGGACACTTCCAAGACCCAATGCATGAACTGAATCTAAGAGAAATCCCTAAACCTCCCATTTGACTTGTTCCAAACTTTTTATTGTTTTGCCCAATACTCGGGTACATGACAATTCCCTTACAACAGAGTTATAACACGGGTTTGTGAATCGGCTCATGACTTGGGTTTAGAAGGTATCCGGGGACCATTCCAAGACCCAATGCAAGAGCCGGATCTAAGAAAAATCCCTAAACCTACCATTTGACTTGTTCTAAATATTTATAGTTTTGCCCAATACCCGGGTACACGTCAATTCCCTTACAACAGAGCTATAACATGGGTTTGTGAATCAGCTCATAACTTTGGGTTAGAAGGTATCCGTAGACCCTTCCAAGACCCAACTCAAGAACCGGATCTAAGAGTAATCCCTAAACCTACCATTTGACTTGTTCCAAATTTTATAGTTTTGCCCAATACCCGGGTACACGACAATTCCCTTACAACATAGCTGTTGGATCTGAGTTTCTTTTTGATTGTATTTTCGTTTGAAATTAAGATGGAAATGAAAGAGTTGTGTAGCGGAATTAAGATGAAAACAAACTTTGCATACAATCAAACAGGAGTAATACTTTTAATCAAACATCTTTACACAATGAACCGAATGATTGAATTTGTTTCAACAACGATTACAATGATTGATGTAAGAATGCAAACTCCCCCTCAGCCAGAGCTTAGTAGTTTGTTCGTGCAAAGAAGACGATGTGGTGAAAGAGCTAATAGAACAGTACCAAGTACTGAACTATTTATAGGCACTTGCAAACCACTGAGCATCTTTTAGCTGACGTCACCATGAAAGTGACATCTAACCTCCTAACAAACTCTAACCTCTGATCTATAAACACTGATGTACTAACTACTGCTATTACATTGTATTACATAAAAGACACTTAAACATCTGCTGCATACTTCCACTGCTGTGACCCCAGCAGTGCTTGTCCGGATCAGCAGTACTTGACTCAAGGCAGTAGATTTAGTCAGCAGAGCTTTGGTCTTCCATCAGTCTTTGACATTGGTCAGTAGATGCAAAGCAGCAGTTGTAGGTCAGCACTTAGTAAGATCAGCAGATAGGAGGTCAGTAGATGCAAAGCCACTTTCAAGAGGAGAGATTTGCATGAACTAATCTGTAAACGTCTGCTTATTCTGGACCCACTGCTCTGATCCAGTTTTGGCTTTAATTATCTGTTCCTCTGATAGGGTTCAATCCCAACAATCTCCCCCTGGAACAGATAATGCCAAAACTCTTCATTATTTGTGGAAATCTTTATTGCCTCGTCAACAGCTCCCTTATCTGACCTTTAAATTGTAATTCAAAGTCTAGGGCGTCTGTATCTTCATCATCCCTGCTAAGTGGAAGATCAAGGAGATCCTGCAAATCTTCAAGACTCAGGCCGAGAGCTTGTTCCCTTGATATTTTCTCCACTTCTCCACCAGGCCTGAGCAAAGTCAATACGCAGGTCTGTTTGTCAGTTTCCCACTTTTGTATTTTTGAGCCTGGTGGGTTTCTTGGGAGATGTTTATTTGCAGAAGTATTTGGTGAGGCTGGCCTGTTCATAGCTGGCTGAGCAGCACATGCAGATTGTTCCAATTCAAGATCTTCTTTTATCATTACTTCCGTGCCAGCTTTTACAATGGCATCTCCGGCTAAAAGATCTTGAATTGTTTCCATGCTGAACTGGTTTTTGCTCCTTCTTTTGTAGATGGCAGCACCAGTTGGAGCAGTGGTTCTTTTGACTTGCAGCTTTGGTGGTCTTTTTGAAACCGCTGCTTTGGAATAGTCAGGCTTTTGTGGAACTCTTGGATCTTTCTTTCTAAGTTCCTCTAATCTTTTATAGGTTGCCCTGACTCTATCTTCTCCCCACTTTGACACTGAATTCCTTGACCCATAATCTGCTGTAATCAGCTCCTCTTTCATTCTCTTCAGCTCTAACATCTTTTCAGCTTCAAGTTGCTTGAATCTTTCAGGAGGAGTTTGCTTGACCTTATTTTTGATCATGTATTGAATCCTGGCTGCTTCTTTTTCAAGCTCAGGAATGGTCCAGGTCTTGTACATGTGTTTCTCCCCCTTGTATTTCTTGTAGGTCATGATGTTTTCAATGTAGTCTTTTCTTAAGGACTCATCTGCCCTTTCTGAAATTTTCTGACATACATTTTTAGCAAAACGCTCCATAGCATTGACCTGTGAGAGTAAAAACTGATAGTTTTGTTGAAATTCTCTATCAGATTTCCCTTTTCTGTTTTTTATTGCAATATCCTCTGCTTGTTTGGCTTTGAGTTTCAAGTATTCTTCAATATTGTTAGGCCTGGGATAAGTTGCAATTGATGGCAAACTCCTTTTGGCTGGGTCATCTTCATAATAAAAAGATTTGATTTCTTCTCTGACTGCAATGAGTTCCAGAGGAAATGAGACACCAGCAGGAGGTAGTGATTTTATAATTTGAGCTGAAGAGAGAGGTATGGGTTTAGGAATAGTGACAAGTGATAGGGATTTTGAAGATGTTGGTGATGGAGGTGTGTCATCATCTTTTAAAATTAGCCTTCTCCTTTTTGGTTTAGGAGAGACTGATGATGTTTTGAATGGAACAATGGTTGTAGATGTAGTGGCAGTGGATTGTGATTGACTAACAGTTGTTGAAACAACTGGTATTTCAACCACTGTTGTCATTACAACAGATGTTATAACATCTGTTGTCTTCTGCTGTATGTCAGCAGGTGTTGTTTTTGGTGGTGATGATGGTAAAGCAGTGGATGTTGTGTGTGTTGAAGTGGTGTGTGTTGATGGAACAACTGTTTGGCAAGCAGTGGTTTTTGTAACTCCTGTTGCATCAGCTGTTTTGTATGGTGGTTTGTGAGCAGACTTTGAACGTCTGGTTGGAATGGATTTGGGTTGCCTTACTTTTCTAGTAGGCCTCTTCTTTTCCTCAACAGGATTTTCATGATCCCTTGACCCAGAAGTACCCTGATCTGGATGATCCATTCTGTCCACCCTGGATTTCCTTTTGGCCTCTCTATCTCTTTTCACACTTGCAGCTGCTTCTGCTAGTGCATTTATTGTCACATCAATTTTCTTACTACCATCTGGCAAAGGGATCTTTTTGGTCATGTTTGAATTTTCTGGTTCAAGATAGAGACCATCCTCTATACCCTTCTTTTTCCACTCCTTAATTTTCTCCCCCTTTTTGGCATTATCTTCTGGGAGTTGATAAATATAGCATACTTTTGGAGGAGCAGTGCCAGTGGTGTGCAAGATCTGAGTTTTGAGAGCCTTTAAATCAGCCTGAGTGTTCTTGAACCTTGACTCCATTGCATTCCTCAGCTGTTGAACATGTTTTTCATGTTGCTGATCTGCTAGTTTTGCTTGTTGATGGAGAAAAGGTTGAAATAACTTCCAGAGCTCATTTGGAGCAGATGCCCTTTGTGGAGCAGGTGCTTGAGATGGAACATCAGTTGATTGTACCTTCTGAACTTGTAACACCTGTTGTAGCATATCTTTGAGTTCTGCAACAGAGTTATCAAGTTTTTCAATGCGATCCGTCAATTTCTGGTACTTTAAACCATCACCCAAGTTAATGGGATCATCTGATTTCCCACTAGCAGTGGTTTTATCAGTGGTAGATATAGGGAGTATACTCCAAACATTAACCACTGATGCCCCTTTTTCTTGGTATTGGGGTCTTCTTCCTTCAACACTTGACAACCGTTTGATGTTGCCAGTAGGATAAAGAAATCCACTGGTGGTTGGCAGAGGTGCTATAAAAGGAATTGCCTCCAAGGAAGTCTTATTAATGTAACCACTGTCCAAATATAACCCACTGGGTGTAACACTTGTAGTGGCTGCTTCACTTGAATTACCACCAAGAGTTACTTGTAACCCAAGGGGTGTAACCTCCTCAGGTTGTGTTGGTGGGTTAGCAAAGATTGATACATCAGACCCAGTCAGTTGTTGAGGTATATTCTCATTTGTAGGTGATTGAGAAGGACTGGATAATGCCTGGTTCAAATCAATTGCATCCAACAGTGGTTTTATTGGTGAGGGAATTGTGGATGTGAAGGATGGTGTAGAAAATGGAGTTGCCCCGGGTAATGAGCTGTGGATGATAGAAACGAGTGTTTCTAGAGCATCATGATGTGGAGACCCTATTTGTACAACATGTTCTTTTTGTGAAGAATCAGGAGGAGTTGTGGTTATGGGTTGAGATATTTGTACCAACTGCTGTGAGGAAGTAGCAGCAGTGGTTTCTTGTGACATTTGTGTTGTCACAGGCAGGAGCTCTGGTATCTCATCCTCCAGAGTTGCCTTTTTGATGGGTTTTGTGGGGTTTTGAGTTTTTCTTTTTGGCTTTTTGGAGATAATAGGTGTGGGTTTCAAAGCAGTTGTGCTGCTGCTTTGATCACCTTGAGCAGTGGGCTCAGCAGCAGATACCTGAGGAGCAGTTGTAACTGCTAAAATCTGCTCAGGCACCTCTGCTTGTGTTTTGCAAGGTGTGGACATCCTTGTGAAAGTTTCAGCAGTTAAGCAATTTGTTTGAATGAAATCACCTTGTTTTATTGCAGCAGCATCCTTCTTTCCAAGTTTCATTTCAAAATAGTAACTTAAAAATCTTGGAAAAAGTAGGAATGCCTTTGTTTCAACATTTTTAACCAAATCATTAAAAATTTCCTGGGAGTAGTTAAAATTTTCATCTTGAAGAATTGCAAATCCCAGTTTCTGAATTTTTAATGGTATCTCATTGAAAGAAGTGGTTTTGTTTGAAACACATTTTAAGAGGGTGTGAAATAAAAATCTTGTTGCAGGAGGAAAGTAACCTTTTTCTAAGGTGTCCTTTTTGACCTCTGCATTGTACCCCCTTCCAGAAAATCATTTTTTAACTCGTTTTTAGGGAAAGTAATTTTACCTTCTTGATCGTCGAGTTGAAAGACCTCTGAAATTGTTTGTGGTGTAATCTTGACTTCTTTTCCCTTTAAAGTAGAGTTAATGGCTATTACAGCGTCTCCTTGTGTTTCAAGGATTGCATTCTTCCAAAACTCCCTTTGGGTTGCCAAGTAAATTGGTGCATCCGCTGTCAACAAAGTTTTGTACTTTGAGGCGGTGATGATATCAATGATGGAATCGAACTCCTTTGTGGAACTTGGTTTTGTAAGAAGACCAAGAAGATTGTGAGATGGTTTGTGTGGAATTTCAGTGGAGATTGCCTTTGGAGAGGCTGTTTTTGATGAAGATTTGGATGAGGGTTTTGCAGATTTCTTTGATTTAGTCATTTTGAGGATGATTGATCGAAGAAATTTGTGGAAGATGAGATGAAAAACTGTTTTGAGAAGAGAATTTTTGAGAATTCAATTCGACAGTAAAACCCTGTTTTGGTGGTGAGTGGGGGATTTTATAGGGAAGAAAGTGAATGCTGAGGTGGCAGCCGTTACAAAAGGTCTGATCAATATGTACTGCCCACGTGACAACCCCTGTTGAAAGTGAAGGACAGTACTTTGTGTGATATGGACATATGAAAGCAGTGGTATGAGAGCAGTGGATGATTTTTACTATCAGTGGATAGCATATCAGTGGATAATACACTGCTTTTGAACAACAGAGTTTATCAAATAATGAAAGAGCAGGGGTTGACTTTCATCAGTGGACAGACTTTTGAAGAAGGCAGACTTTTGAATAATCAGTGGTTAATGGCAGACTTTTAAGGATTTTAATGAAAAATTTTCATTTTTAGCTATTTTTAAGGATGGAGTTTTGATTTTCTGAAAACATTTTGTTGCTTTTATTCATAGAAAAACAAGATGTTGCTTGTCATTCCATGTTCAGCATCCCAATCCTAGAGACCAAGCTTTCAAAAGTGGCTGTATCAAGTGCTTTTGTGAGCACATCAGCTAGCTGGTCTTTAGTTGGGACATGATGCAGAGAAATCAAACCTTTTTCATAGCAATCCCTCACAAAGTGATGTCTGATGTCGATGTGTTTGGTGGTTGAGTGGGAGACTGGATTTTTGATGATATTTTCTACTGCCTGGCTGTCCAACATGAGTGGTGTTTTTAAGGCAGTGATACCAAAATCCAGCAACTGATTTTGAAGCCACAGGAGTTGGGCTGTACAGCCTGCAGCAGCAATGTATTCAGCTTCAGCAGTGGATGTTGAAACAGCTGCTTGCTTTTTGCTTTGCCATGAAACTAAGCAATCACCTAGAAACTGGCACCCTCCTGATGTGGACTTCCTTGTGGTGTGACATCCAGCAAAGTCACTGTCTGAGAAACCTGAAAGCTTGATGTTCCCATTAGCTGGATACCAGATACCAAGTGTGGGAGCACCTTTTATGTACCTGAAGATCCTTTTTACAGCAATGAGATTTGATTTTCTGGGAGCTGATTGACTTCTTGCACAGACACAAGTTGCAAACATGATGTCTGGTCTAGATGCAGTTAGGTACAATAAAGACCCAATCATGCTTCTATAAAGTGTTTGGTCAATCAGCTCATCTTTTTCATCAGACATGACCAGCTTATTTGTTGCCATGGGTGTGTTGCATGGTTTACAATCATTCATATCAAATTTTGTCAAAAGTTCTTTAGCATATTTGCTTTGATGAATGAAAGTTCCATTTTGCATTTGCTGAACTTGGAGACCAAGAAAGCATTGCAGCTCACCCATTGCACTCATTTCAAACTCAGCTGTCATGAGTTCTCTAAACTCTTCACACATTGAATTACATGTGCTTCCAAAAATAATGTCATCCACATAAATCTGGACAATCATTAAATCCTTCCCTCTCCATTTTAAAAACAGTGTTTTATCAATGGTACCTCTTTTGAAACCATTTGAGAGTAGGAAGTTGGAAAGAGTTTCATACCAGGCCCTTGGTGCTTGTTTCAAGCCATACAAGGCTTTGTTTAGCCTGTAGACATGATCTGGATAAAATGGATCCTCAAAACCTGGAGATTGACAGACATACACCTCTTCTTGAATTGTACCATAGAGGAAAGCACTTTTGATATCCATTTGAAACACCTTCATATTGTGGTTGACAGCAAAGGCCAGGAACAGTCTAATGGCTTCTAATCTTGCAACAGGGGCAAATGTTTCATCATAATCAATCCCCTCTTCCTGTCTGTAACCTTGAACCACAAGCCTGGCTTTATTCTTGACAACAATACCCCTTTCATCAGTTTTGTTCTTGAAGACCCACTTTGTGCCAATGGGACTAACCTCTTCTGGCAGTGGTACAAGCTCCCATACTTGTTGTCTTTTAAACTGTTGGAGCTCCTCTTGCATGGCTTCTACCCAGCTGTTGTCTTTCAGTGCCTCTTGGTACTTGACTGGCTGATGGAGTGATAGAAAACCAGCAAAAAGACAAATGTTTTGGGTTTGGCTTCTTGTGAGCACCCCTTCATTTATGTTGCCAATGATTTGATCAGGTGGATGAGATCTCAAGAAGATTAAATCTCCTTGGTATGGTATAATGGCATTGGTTGGTGAAGGCTGCAAATGTGTATCATCTGAGCTAACCACTGCTGGGGACTTTGATGATTCAGCAGTGGTTTCAAAAGGTGGTGGTATAGGAGGTAATGAAGTGGACAACTTCTGACTTTTATCTACTATTTGAGGACTTTTGTCAGCAGTGTTTGAGGATGTGGAAGCAGTGGTTGATGGGCTACTTTGGTCAACAACTGTTGAGGTAGCAGTGGTTGAGCTTTGACAACTGTTTTGAACAGCTGGTGCTTTTCCCTTTGTGGCAGACCTTTGAGGGATGATGATTTCATACCCATAGTCTGGTGTTGTATCCTCTGATGGACCTGCACTATTAGTCTTGACAGCAGTATTTTCAAAAGTGAATTTTTCAAGATCAAACAGATCTGCAGGATTTGCTGGGATTTTCATTGATGAAAGTTCATTGAACTTAACATTTAAAGTCTCCTCCACTGCCTTGGTCCGTGTATTGAACACTTTGTAGGCCTTGGCAGTGGTTGAGTATCCCAAGTGATAACCACAATCAATTTTGGCTGCAAATTTTGAAATAGAATCTTTTAAGTTCAAAATAAAGCATGGGCAGCCAAACACCTTGAAGTATGAGATCAGTGGTTTAATTTTATACAGAATTTCATAGGCAGTCTTTTTGTGCCTGGGGTTTATTAAAACTCTGTTCTGAACATAGCAAGCAGTGTTTACTGCCTCTGCCCAGAAAGTTAATGGCAAACCTGAATCTGCAAGCATGGTTCTGGCAGCCTCAATCAGAGTTCTGTTCTTCCTTTCCACTACCCCATTCTGCTCTGGTGTTCTTGGGATGCTGTACTGCCTTACAATCCCTTTCTTCACACAGAAGGCATCCAACTCCCTATTTTTGAATTCTGTGCCATTGTCACTCCTGAAGCTTTTTACTGGAAGGTCAAATTGCTTTTCAACCTGTATTACAAAGTCTTGCAAAATGCCTGCAGTTTCATCTTTTGAGTGCAAAAAGAAAGTCCATGTGAACCTAGAAAAGCCATCAACAATAACCAAACAATATCTTTTCCTTTTAAGGCTCATGACTTGAACTGGGCCAAACAAATCCATGTGTAGCATTTGCAAACACTGGATTGTTTTGGACTCTTCAATGGACTTATAAGAACTTTTATGCTGTTTTCCTTTTAAACAGGAAATGCAATGTTCAGGACATGAAAACAATTTTTGTGGTAGGCCTCTCACCAAACCATTTTTTGAAATTTCTGTGATTGTCTTAAGATTTGTGTGTCCCAGCCTTCTGTGCCAAAGTTCTGTCTCTTTGTTAGAGGCAGCTGAGAACAGACAGGCATCAGCTCTGGGACACTCTTTTGACATGTCAACAACATAAACATTGCCACTTCTTTGAGCAACAAGTTTAGTTTGACCAGTTTTGATTATTGCTTCAATCTTTTTGACCATTTCTGGTCCAACAATCCTACAACAGTCTTTTGTGAAGAATGACCCAAATCCCTTGTCACTCATTTGGGACACACTCAGAAGGTTGAATTTTAGATTGTCTATTAGATTGACATTTTCAAATTTTACATTTCCAGATTGCACTGTACCAGACCCCAGAACCTTCCCTTTACTATTATTCCCAAAGGATATATCACCCCATCCATGGATTTTAAAGTCTTTGAGGAGGGCTTTACATCCTGTCATGTGCCTGGAGCCTCCACTATCTACATACCAAAGACTATCAAAGCATGCAGAAGCTCCCTGCACATGAAGTAAAAGGATTAGTTCATTAAGGTCTCCAAAGCCAGCAGGGCTTTGGATGGGGTCTCAACAGTGTCTGGGATGGATGCAGAATGATGGACAGTGGTTAGGTCAGGTGTTTGAACTGTTTTAGGACAGTGTTTCTCTAACCACTGTTGTGGGTCCTGACCAATCATCTGCTGGTAACCAAAAGGATGCTTGTTCACTTTGGGTTTAGAGGGCCTTTTGTAGGCCTCATAAACGTGTGGAATCCTTTGGTAAGACTGTTTTTCTCTGCCTTTTCTGAACTGATTGGCAGGGGGTGCATCAGTAACCTGAACATCTCTTTTGACAGATGTTTGGTTCAGCTGTTTTGTAACAGCTGTTTGAACTGGCACAAACAGTGGTTGTTTCTTGGTGAACTTGACAGATGATGAGGATGATGATGATGGACTCAAGGATGTTTTAGCCATGTACTCATTCTTTTTCACATCAAAGTTTTTGAGGTACACACATGCTTGAGTTTTGTGGTTTGTTTTACCACAGACAATGCAGCTTTCTGCTGAAACAATGACACTTGTCTTGTTTAAATCATAAGCTTTCAAGTGGAAACAGTCTTTTGTTAGATGATTCCTTTTTTCACAGAATTCACAAAACAAGTTGTCAATTTTTTCTCTCTTCTTTCTCTTTTCAGACTCCTTTGCAGCAGAGGTTTTAACCACTGATGGGATGTCCTTGAGAGGTATGACTTTAGCTTTTGGAGCTTTAACACCATCAGTTGATGTAAAGTCCATTGGCTTGAAATTTTCAAGAATATCACACTCATCAGACCAGGTAGGTTTAAACTGATATTTTTCAAGTTCTTCAAAAGTTGAGGAACTCCTTGTTCTGCCAAGTGTGATTTTGTTACCAAGTTTGTCAGTGATTTTCACTTCTTGGCCATTCTTGTTTGTGGGGATGAACTCAGTGGTTACATCAGTGTTTTGAACAGATTTTTCACAAGCAATGTGTTCATCATCATATTTTCTATACCCAACCCCAAACTTCACATTACTTTCAATCTGTTTAGCAAGCATCACCTCATATCCTCTGCAGGATTCCACCCATCTTTCACAAGTAATCTGGGTGGATTCCAACTCCTTTTTGCAACTTTGGTATTTTTCTACCATAGTTTGAAGTTGGGTTTTGGTGATGCTTTGCTCTTCTTTTAGACAGTTGATTTCTTTATCCTTTTCAGTCAATTTGTTTTTAAGTTCTTTTAAAGACCTTTCAAATTTGACCTCATCAGACAAGATTTTATCCCGAAGGTTTTCATTCACCTCTTTGATGTTAGCAAAAGCAATTATGCAATTGTCAGAACACAGTTTTTCAAGAACTTGAGGAGATACCTTGGCAGCTGCCATCATTGCACAATCACATTGATGATCTTCATCATCATCAGCTTTTACCTTCTTTTCACCAGCCTTTTCTTCTTTCTCTTCTTCTTTGTCCTCTATGGACCATGGATCTGTCATTGGTTCAATCAGGGTACCTGAACTTTCTCCCAACAGTATTTCATCAGCCACTGCAGTAACCACTGCTTCAATCACCTCTTCCACTGTTTCAAAGCATTGCTGTTCCTCCTCAGCTTCAACCCCCTCCTGTATTGACTCTAGTGCCATCAAACAAAACTCATCATGTGAAGAATCATTAGAAGCATAGAGTGCAAAATTTTCATCACAAAGATCATCAGGCATACTGCTCCAGTCAACAAACCCTTGAGTGAAAAAACTTTGTTGATCTGGTTGTGCTGCTGCTGGAGCAGTGGTTTGAGGTGTAACAGGTTGCACTTGTACCTGTGGAGCAGGGGTTTGAACATATTGGATTTGTGGAACAGTAGTTTGGACATAATGTACTGGCACAGGGGCAGCAGCATAGTGAGCAGTGTTCACTTGTGCTGCTGGGGCATATTGGGCATAGTGCACAGTGTTTTGGTTTTGAGGTCGAGGATTTGAGCTAGGATGAGTAATTATGGGACCAGTGGTTTGACTCCTACATTCCCTAGCGAAATGTCCCAACCTATTACACTTGTAACACTTGATTTTCGATTTATCCAGCCCAACCCTTAGATTCCCATGCAAACCTGGGAATTTTCTCCCTGTTATTTTGTAGAACTTGCTAGTTCTAACACTTAGCAAAGCCAGTTGATGCAGGATGTCCATTTCCTCTAAATCAGTGGGATCAAAATGTTGCAAATCATTTAGTTCAAAACTTAAATTGTCTGACATCTGGTTTTCGTTAGCAGTGAATGCATAACTTGCAGAGTGAGGATCAGGGTTGTTAAAATTTGCACCAGCAGTTATGTCAATGAAGTGATCATAACCCTGATCCTTACCACTGCTCCCAGATTCTTCTTGACCCAAAAGAGCAGTATTACCGAAAGTGTAATCATCGGTAACTTTTCCTGACTCTTGTAACCTCCTTTTCTGGTTCAACTCCCTTTCGAAGGTCAGGAGTCGACCATGGAGTTGGGTCAAGGTCAGATCCTTGAATTCAGATGAATTTCGGGTGACAAAAGCTATAGTGTCCCATTTTTCTGGCAGTGACCTGAGGAACCTGCTATTTTGAGTTGAGTTTGTAAAAGTGGTGTTAACAAGCCTCAGTTCACTGATGAGACAACTAAAACGCTCAAATTGTTGCGTTAGTGATTCACCTTTAATGTAGCAAAATGTTTCATACTGTTGGTTCAGGATTTCCCTGTTGCTTTCTATGACTTCTTCAGTTCCACCAAACTGTTCCTTAAGTGCGTCCCATAATTCTTTGGCACTGTTACAGTGTAACAGTCCAGCATATATCTCATTGGGTAGCGCTGATGCTATGATGCTAAAAGCTTTAGCATCTAGTTCGATCTTTTGAAAGTCGGTTTCGGTATAATTTTCAATTGGTTTTGGAACGAACTTTTTAGCATCTTCAGCGCTTGGCACTGAAGGAGCATGGGGACCATAAATGACAGACCTCCAACAACCTGTGCTTTGTTGAGCGAGGATGTGACCCATCCTCCTCTGCCAGATGTTGTACTCATTTCTCTTTAGCATATGTGGTTTAAAAAGTGAGCCGATGTTGTTTTTATCATCTTGAGATTGTGACGTCATTCTTGTTGTTTTACAGACACTGAGAAATCAACTTTACTGGTGATTAATCCTTGCTCTGTTTTTCAACGGACGAACAAACGATCAGTATCAACTGTTATGAGCTGAACTATTTACGTCAAAATGATTGTTAAATCAAATTTGACTGTCCAAGCTCTGATACCAATTGTTGGATCTGAGTTTCTTTTTTATTGTATTTTCGTTTGAAATTAAGATGGAAATGAAAGAGTTGTGCAGCGGAATTAAGATGAAAACAAACTTTGCATACAATCAAACAGGAGTAATACTTTTAATCAAACATCTTTACACAATGAACCGAATGATTGAATTTGTTTCAACAACGATTACAATGATTGATGTAAGAATGCAAACTCCCCCTCAGCCAGAGCTCAGTAGTTTGTTCCTGCAAAGAAGACGATGTGGTGAAAGAACTAATAGAACAGTACCAAGTACTGAACTATTTATAGGCACTTGCAAACCACTGAGCATCTTTTAGCTGACGTCACCATGAAAGTGACATCTAACCTCCTAACAAACTCTAACCTCTGATCTATAAACACTGATGTACTAACTACTGCTATTACATTGTATTACATAAAAGACACTTAAACATCTGCTGCATACTTCCACTGCTGTGACCCCAGCAGTGCTTGTCCGGATCAGCAGTACTTGACTCAAGGCAGTAGATTTAGTCAGCAGAGCTTTGGTCTTCCATCAGTCTTTGACATTGGTCAGTAGATGCAAAGCAGCAGTTGTAGGTCAGCACTTAGTAAGATCAGCAGATAGGAGGTCAGTAGATGCAAAGCCACTTTCAAGAGGAGAGATTTGCATGAACTAATCTGTAAACGTCTGCTTATTCTGGACCCACTGCTCTGATCCAGTTTTGGCTTTAATTATCTGTTCCTCTGATAGGGTTCAATCCCAACAATAGCTATAACACAGGTTTGTGAATCGGCTCATGACTTGGGTATAAAAGGCATCTGTGTACCCTTCCAAGATCCAACGCAAGAACCGAATGTAAGAGAAATCCCTAAACCTACCATTTGACTTGTTCCAAACTTTTTATAGTTTCGCCCAATACCCGGTTACACGACAATTCCATTACAACAGATATATATCCCGGGTTTGTGTATCGGCTCATGACTTGGGTTTAGAAGGCATCCGTGGACCTTTCCAAGACCCAACGCAAGAAACGGATCTTAGAAAAATCCCTATACCTACCATTTGACTTGTTCCAAACTTTTTATAGTTTTGCCCAATACCCGGGTACACGAAAATTCCCTTACAACTGAGCTATAACACGTGTTTGTGAGTCTGATCATGACTTGAGTTAAGAAGTCATCCTTGGACCCTTCCAAGACCCAACTCAAGAACCAGATCTAAGAGAAATCTCTAAACCAACCATTTGACTTGTTCCAAACTTTTTATAATTTTGCCCAATACCCGGGTACACGACAATTCACTTACAACAAAGATATAACCCGAGTTTGTGAATTGGCTCATGACTTGGGTTTAGGAGGCATCGGTGGACCCTCCCAAGACCCAACGCAAGAAACAGATCATTATAAAAATCCCTAGTCCTATCATTTGACTTGTTCCAAACTTTTTATAGTTTTGCCCATAACTCGGGTACGCGAGAATTCCCTTACATCAGAGCTATAACACGGGTTTGTGAATCGGCTCGTAACTTGGGTTTATAAGGTATCCGTGGACACTTCCAAGACACAATGCATGAACTGAATCTAAGAGAAATCGCTAAATCTCCCATTTGACTTGTTCAAACTTTTTATAGTTTTGCCCAATACCCGGGTACATGACAATTCCCTTACAACAGAGCTATAACACGGGTTTGTGAATCGGCTCATGACTTGTGTTTAGAAGGTATCCGTGGACCCGTCCAAGACCCAACGCAAGAACCGGATCTAAGAGAAATCCGTAATTTTACCATTTGACTTGTTCCAAATTTTTATAGTTTTGCCTAATACCCGGGTACACGACAATTCCCTTACAACAGAGCTATAACACGGGTTTGTGAATCAGTTCATGACTTGGGTTTAGAAGGTATTTGTAGACCCTTCCAAGACCCAACGCAAGAACCATATCTAAGAGTAATCCCTAAACCTACCATTTGACTTGTTCCAAATTTTTATAGTTTTGCCCAATACCCGGGTATACGACAATTCCCTTACAACAGAGCTGTAACACGGGTTTGTGAATCGGCTTATGACTTGGGTATAGAAGGTATCCATGGCCCCTTCCAAGACCCAATGCATGAAACGAATCTAAGAGAAATCCCAAAACCTACCATTTGAGTTGTTCGAAAGTTTTTATAGTTTAGCCCAATACCCGGGTACACGACAATTCCCTTACCACAGAGATATATCCTGGGTTTGTGAATCGGCTCATGACTTGGGTTTAAAAGGCATCCGTGGACCTTTCCAAGACCCAACGCATGAAACGGATCTAAGAAAAATCCATAGACCTATCATTTCACTTGTTCTAAACATTTTGTAGTTTTTGCCCAAAACCCGGGTACACGACAATTCCCTTACAACAGAGCTTTAACACAGGTTTGTGAATCGGCTCATGACTAGGGTTTAGAAGGCATCCGTGGACCCTTACAGGACCTAACGCAAGAACCGGATCTAAGAGAAATCCCTAAACCTATCATTTGATATTTTCCAAACTTTTTATAGTTTTGCCCCATACCGGATTCACGACAATTCCCTTACAACAGAGGTATAACACGGGATTGTGAATCGGCTCATGACTTGGGTTTAGTAAGTATCCGTGGACCCTTCCAAGACCCAACACAAGAACTGGATCTAAGGGAAATCCTTAAACCAACCATTTGACTAGTTCCAAATTTTTATAGTTTTGCCCAATACCCGGGTACACGACAATTACCTTACAAAAGAGCTATAAGACGGGTTTGTGAATCAGCTCATGACTTGGGTTTAGAAGGTATCCGTGGACCCTTCCAAGACCCAACGCAAGAACCGGATCTAAGAGAAATCCCTAAACCAACCATTTGTCTTGTTCCAAAATTCAATAGTTTTGCCCAATACCCGGGTACACGACAATTCCCATAAAACACGGGTTTGTGAATCAACTCATGACTTGGGATTAAAAGGTATCCATGGACCCTTCCAAGACCAACGCAAGAACCGGATCTAAGAGTAGTTCCTTAACTTACCATTTGACTTCTTTCAAATTGTAATAATTTTACCCAATACCCGGGTACACGAAAATTCCCTTACAACAGAGCTATAACACGGGTTTGTGAATCGGCTCATGAATTGGGTTTAGAAGGTATCCGTGGACCCTTCCAAGATCCAACGCAAATACCTGGGTACACGACAATTCCCTTACAACAGAGCTATAACACGGGTTTGTGAATCAGCTCATGACTTGGGTTTAGACGGTATCCGTGGACCCTTCCAAGACACAATGCAAGAACCAGATCTAAGAGTAATCCCGAAACTTAACATTTGACTTGTTCTAAATTTTTATAGTTTTACCCAATACCCAGGTACACGACAATTCCCTTACAACCGAGCTATAACACGGGTTTGTGAATCGGCTCATGACTTGGGTATAGAAGGCATCCGTGGACCCTTCTAAGGCCCAACGCAAGAATCTAATCTAAGAGAAATCCCAAAACCAACCATTTGACTTGTTCCAAACTTTTAGTAGTTTAGCCCAATACCCAGGTACACAACAATTCCCTTACAACAGAGATATATCCCGGGTTTGTGAATCGGCTCATGACATGGGTTTAGAAGGCATCTGTGGACCTTTCCAAGACCCAACGCAAGAAACGGATCAAAGAAAAATCCCTAGACCAATCATTTGACTTGTTCCAAACTTTTTATAGTTTTGCCCAAAACCCGGGTAAACGACAATTCCCTTACAACAGAACTGTAACACAGGTTTGTGAATCGGCTCATGACTAGGGTTTAGAAGGCATCTGTGGACCCTTACAAGACCCAACGCAAGAACCGGATCTAGGAGAAATCTCTAAACTAACCCTTCTACTTGTTTAAAATTTTATAGTTTTGCCCAATACCCGGGTATACGACAATTTCCTTACAACAGAGCTATAATACGGTTTTGTGAATCAGCTCATGACTTGGGTTTAGAAGTTATCCGTGGACCTTTCCAAGACCAAACACAAGAAACGGATCTAAGAGAAATCCCTAAACATACCATTTGACTTGTTCCAAATTTTTATAGTTTTGCCCAATTCCCGGGTACACGACAATTCCCTTACAACAGAGAGGTATAAAACGGGTTTGTGAATCAGCTCATGACTTGGGTTTAGATGGTATCCGTGGACCTTTCAAGACCCAACGCAAGAACCGGATCTAAGAGTAATCCCTAAACCTACCATTTGACTTGTTCTAAATTTTTTTATAGTTTTGCCCAATACCCGGGTACACGACAATTCCCTTACAACAGAGCTATAACACGGGTTTGTGAATCGGCTCATTACTTGGGTATAGAAGGCATCCGTGGACCCTTCCAAGACCCAACTCAATAACCGGATCTAAGAGAAATCCCTAAACCTACCATTTGACTTGTTCCAAACTTTTTATAATTTTTCCCAATACCCGGGTACATGACAATTCACTTACAACAGAGATATAACCCGGGTTTGTGAATCGGCTCATGATTTGGGTTTAGAGACATATGTGGACCTTTCCAAGAGCCAACGCAAGAAACCGGTCTAAGAAAAATCCCTAGACCTACCATTTGACTTGTTCCAAACTTTTTATAGTTTTGCCCAACGGCCGGGTACACGACAATTCCCTTACAACAGAGCTATAACACGGGTTTTTGAATTGGCTCATGACTTGGGTTTAGGAAGTATCCGTGGACCCCTGCTAGACCCAACGCAAGAAACGGATCATTATAAAAATCCCTAGACGTACCATTTGACTTGTTTCAAAGTTTTTATAGTTTTTTTCCCAAAACCCGGGTACACGACAATTCCCCTTACAACAGAGCTATAACACGTGTTTGTGAATCGGCTCATTACATGGGTTTAGAGGGCATCTGAGGACCTCTCCAAGACCTAACACAAGAACCGGATCTAAGAATAATCCCTAGACCAACCATTTGGCTTGTTCCAAACTTTTTATAGTTTTGTCCGATACCGGGTACACGGCAATTCCCTTTCAACAGAGCTATAATACGAGTTTGTGAATCGGCTAATGTCTTGGGTTTAGAAGGCATCCGTGGACCCTTCCACGACCCAACGCGAGAACCGGATCTAACAGAAATTCTTAAACTTACCATTTGACTTGTTTCAAACTTTTTATAGTTTTGACTAATACCCGGTACACGACAATTCCGTTACAATAGAGCTATAACACGAATTTGTGAATCGGCTCATGACTTGGGTTTAGAAGGCATCAGTGGACCCTTCCAAGACCCAATGCAAGAACCGGATCTAAGAGTAATCCATAAACCTACCATTTGACTTTTTCCTAATTTTTTATAGTTTTGCCCAATACCCGGGTACACGACAATTCCCTTACAGCCGAGCTATAACACGGGTTTGTGAATTGGCTAATGACCTGGGTTTAGAAGGTATCCGTGGACCCTTCCAAGACCCAATGGAAAAACCGGATCTAAGAGAAATCGCTAAACCTACCATTTGACTTATTCCAAATTTTTATCGTTTTGCCTAATACCTGAGTACACGACAATTCCCTTACAACAGAGCAATAACACGAGTTTGTGAATTAGCTCATGACTTGGGTTTTGAAGGTATCCGTGGACCCTTCCAAGACCTAACGCAAGAACCGGATCTAAGAGTAATCCCTAAACCTACCATTTGACTTGTTCAAAATTTTTATAGTTTTCCAAACACCAAGGTACATGACAATTCCCTTACAACAGATATACAACACGGGTTTGTGAATCGGCTATAAACTTAGGTATAGAAGGCATCCGTGGACCCTTCCATGACCTAACGCAAGAACTGGATCTAAGAGAAATCCCTAAACCTACCATTTGACTTGTTTCAAATTTGTTATTGTTTTGCCCAATATCCGGGTACACGACAATTCCGTTACAACTGAGCTATAACACGGGTTTATGAATCGGTTCATGACTTGGGTTTAAAGGTATACGTAGACCCTTCCAAGACCCAACGCAAGAACCGGATCTAAGAGAAATCCCTGAACCTACCATTTGACTCGTTCTAAACATTTTATTGTTTTGCCCAATACACGGGTACATGACAATTCCCTTACAATAGACATATAACACGAAATTGTGAATCGGCTCATGACTTGGGTTTAGAAGGTATCCGTGGACCCTTCCAAGACCCAACACAAGTACCGGATCTGAGAGAAATCCATAAACCTACCATTTGACTTGTTTCAAATTTTTATAGTTTTGCCCAATACCCGGGTACACGACAATTCCCTTACAACCGAGCTATAACACGGGTTTGTGAATTGGCTCATGACCTGGGTTTAGAAGGTGTCCGTGTACCCTACCAAGACCCAATGCAAGAACCGGATCTAAGAGAAATCCCTAATCCTACCATTTGACTTATTCCAAATTTTTATAGTTTTGCCTAATACCCGAGTACACGACAATTCCTTTACAACAGAGTAATAAAAGGGGATTGTGAATCAGCTCATGACTGGGGTTTAGAAGGTATCCGTGGACCCCTCCAAGACCTAACGCAAGACCGGGTCTAAGAGTAATCCCTAAACCTACCATTTAACTTGTTCAAAATTTTTATAGTTTTGCCAATACCAAGGTACATGACAATTCCCTTACAACAGAGCTACAACACGGGTTTGTGAATCGGCTCTTAACTTGGGTTTAGAAGGTATCCGCGGACCCTTCCAAGACCTAACGCAAGAACCGGATCTAAGAGTAATCCCTAAACCTACCATTTGACTTGTTCCAAATTTTTATAGTTTTGCCCAATACCAAGGTACATGACAATTCTCTTACAACAGAGCTACAACACGGGTTTGTGAATCGGCTCTTGACATGGGTATTGAAGGCATCCATGGACCCTTCCATGACCTAACGCAAGAACCAGATCTAAGAGAAATCCCTAATCCTACCGTTTGACTTGTTCCAAAATTTTTATAGTTTTGCCCAATACCCGGGTACACGACAATTCCCTAACAACAGAGCTATAACACGGGTTTGTGAATCGGCTCATAACTTGGGTTTAGAAGGTATCCGTGGACCCTTCCAAGACCCAATGGAAAAACCGGATCTAAGAGAAATCGCTAAACCTACCATTTGACTTATTACAAATTTTTATCGTTTTGCCTAATACCCGAGTACACGACAATTCCCTTACAACAGAGCAATAACATGAGTTTGTGAATTAGCTCATGACTTGGGTTTAGAAGGTATCCGTGGACCCTTCCAAGACCTAACGCAAGAACCGGATCTAAGAGTAATCCGTAAACCTACCATTTGACTTGTTCGGAATTTTTATAGTTTTGCCAATACCAAGGTACATGACAATTCCCTTACAACAGAGCTACAACACGGGTTTGTGAATCGGCTCTTGACTTGGGTTTAGAAGGTATCCGCGGACCCTTCCAAGACCTAACGCAAGAACCGGATCTAAGAGTAATCCCTAAACCTACCATTTGACCTGTTCCAAATTTTTATAGTTTTGCCCAATACGGGTTTGTGAATCGGCTCTTGACATGGGTATTGAAGGAATCCGTGGACCCTTCCATGACCTAACGCAATAACTAGATCTAAGAGAAATCCCTAATCCTACCATTTGACTTATTCCAAAATTTTTATAGTTTTGCCCAATACCCGGGTACACGACAATTCCCTAACAACAGAGCTATAACACGGGTTTGTGAATCGGCTCATAACTTGGGTTTAGAAGTTATCCGTGGACCCTTCCAAGACCCAACATAAGAACCGGATCTAAGAGAAATCCCTAAACCTACCTTTTGACTTTTTCCAAATTTTTTTAGTTTTGCCCAATAACTGCGTACACGACAATTCCCTTACAAAAGAGCGATAACACAGGATTGTGAATCAGCTCATGACTTAGGTTTAGAAGGTATCTTTGGGCCCTTCCAAGACCCAACGCAAGAACTGGATCTAAGAGAAATCCCTAAACCAACCATTTGACTTGTTCCAAATTTTTATAGTTTTGCCCAATACCCAGGTACACGACAATTCCCTACAACAGAGCTATAACACGGGTTTGTGAATCATCGCATAACTTGGGTTTAGAAGGTATCCGTGGACCCTTCCAAGACCTAAAGCAAGAACAGGATCTAAGAGTAATCCCTAAACCTACCATTTGACTTGTTCCAAATTTTTATAGTTTTCCAAACACCAAGGTAGATGACAACTCCCTTACAACAGATATACAAGACGGGTTTGTGAATCGGCTCTTAACTTAGGTATAGAAGGCATCCGTGGACCCTTCCATGACCTAACTCAAGAACTGGATCTAAGAGAAATACCTAAACCTACCTTTTGACTTGTTTCAAAATTTTTATAGTTTTGCCCAATATCCGGGTACACGACAATTCCGTTACAACTGAGCTATAACACGGGTTTATGAATCGGTTCATGACTTGGGTTTAAAGGTATATGTGGACCCTTCCTAGACCCAACGCAAGAACCAGATCTAAGAGAAATCCCTGAACCTACCATTTGACTCGTTATAAACATTTTATAGTTTTGCCCAATACCCGGGTACATGACAATTTCCTTACAATAGACATATAACACGAAATTGTGAATCGGCTCATGACTTGGGTTTAAAAGGTATCCGTGGACCCTTCCAAGACCCAACACAAGTACCGGATCTGAGAGAAATCCATAAACCTACCATTTGACCTGTTTCAAATTTTTATAGTTTTGCCCAATACCCGAGTACACGACAATTCCCTTACAACAGAGTAATAACACGGGTTTGTGAATTGGCTCATGACCTGGGTTTAGAAGGTATCCGTGGACCCCTCCAAGACCTAACGCAAGAACCGGGTCTTAGAGTAATCCCTAAACCTACCATTTGACTTGTTCAAAATTTTTATAGTTTTGCCAATACCAAGGTACATGACAATTCCCTTACAACATAGCTACAACACGGGTTTGTGAATCGGCTCTTAACTTGGGTATAGAAGGTATCCGCGGACCCTTCAAAGACCTAATGCAAGAACCGGATCTCAGGGTAATCCCTAAACATACCATTTGACTTGTTCCAATTTTTTATAGTTTTGCCCAATACCAAGGTACATGACAATTCCGTTACAACAGAGCTATGACACAGGTTTGTGAATCGGCTCATTACTTGGGTTTAGAAGGTATCCGTGGATCCTTCCAAGACCCAACGTAAGAATCGGATCTAAGAGAAATCCCTAAACCTACCATTTGACTTTTTCCATTTTTTAGTTTTGCCCAATACCCGGGTACATAACAATTCCCTTATAAAAGAGCTATAACACGGGTTTGTGAATCGGCTCATGACTTGGGTTTAGAAGGTATCCGTGGACCCTTCCATGACCCAACGCAAGAACCGGATCTAAGAGAAATCCCTAAACCTACCATTTGACTTGTTCCAAATTTTTATAGTTTTTCCCAATACCCAGGTACACGACAATTCCCTTACAACAGAGTTATAACACGGGTTTGTGAATCGGCTCATAACTTGGGTTTAGAAGGCATCCGTGGACCCTTCCAAGACCCAACTCAAGAACCGGATCCAAGAGAAATCCCTAAACCTACCATTTAACTTGTTTCAAATTTTTATAATTTTTCCCAATACCCGGGTACACCATAATTCACTTTCAACAAAGATATAACCCGGGTTTGTGAATCGGCTTATGATTTGGGTTTAGAAGGCATCTGTGGACCTTTCCAAGACCCAACGCAAGAAACGGATCTAAGAAAAATCCCTAGACCTACCATTTAACTTGTTCCAAACTTTTTATAGTTTTCCCAACACCCGGATACACGACTATTCCCTTACAACAGAGCTATAACACGAGTTTGTGAATTGGCTCATGACTTGGGTTTAGGAGGCATCCGTGGACCCTTCCTAGACCCAACGCAAGAAACGGATCATTATAAAAATCCCTAGACCTACCATTTGACTTGTTCCAAACTTTTTATAGTTTTTCCCAAAACCCGGGTACACGACAATTCCCTTACAACACGGGTTTGTAAATCGGCCCATGACTACCGTGTAGAAGGCATCCTTGGACCTTTACGAGACCCAACGCAAGAACCGGATATAAGAGAAATCCCTAAACCTTTCATTTGACATGTTCCAAATTTTTATAGTTTTGCCCAATACCCGGGTACATGACAATTCCCTTACAACAGAGGTATAACACGGGTTTGTGAATCGGCTCATGTCTTGGGTTTAAAAGGCATCCGTGGACCTTTCCAAGACCTAACACAAGAACCGGATCTAAGAAAAATCTCTAGACCAACCATTTGGCTAGTTCCAAACTTTTTATAGTTTTGTCCGATACACGGGTACGCGACAATTCCCTTACAATAGAGCTATAATACGGATTTGTGAATTGGCTCATGACTTGGGTTTAGAAGGCATCCATGGACCCTTCCAAGACCCAACGCGAGAACCGAATCTTTAGAGAAATCCCTAAACCTACCATTTGACCTGTTCCAAACTTTTTATAGTTTTGCGCAATACCCGGGTACACGACAATTCCGTTACAATAGAGCTATAACACGAATTTGTGAATCGGGTCATTACTTGGGTTTAGAAGGCATCCGTGAACCCTTCCAAGGCCCAATGCCAAAACCGGATCTAAGACTAATCCATAAACCTACCATTTAACTTGTTCCAACTTTTTATAGTTTTGCCCAATACCCGGGTATACGACAATTCCCTTACAACCGAGCTATAACAAGGGTTTGTGAATTGGCTCATGACCTGGGTTCAGAAGGTATCCGTGGACCCTTCCAAGACCCAATTCACGAACCGGGTCTAAGAGAAATCCCTAAACCTACCATTTGACTTATTCCAAATTTTTATAGTTTTGCCCAATACCTGGGTACACGACAATTCCCTTACATTAGAGCAATAACAAGGGTTTGTGAATCAGCTCATGACTTGGGTTAAGAATGTATCTGTGTACTCTTCCCTAAACCAACCATTTGACTTGTTCTAAATTTTTATAGTTTTGCCCAATACCAAGGTACATGACAATTCCCTTACAACAGAGCTACAACACGGGTTTGTGAATCGGCTCTTGACTTGGGTTTAGAAGGTTTCCGTGGACCCTTCCAAGACGTAACGCAAGAACCGGATCTAGGAGTAATCCCTAAACCTACCATTTGACTGGTTCCAAATTTTTATAGTTTTGCCCCATACCA